>VYZM01005133.1:209664-297671 GCA_013398915.1 Dromas ardeola
AAAAAAAAAATAGATTTCACTGCTACCACTCTTGGAGAATCCTGGTTCACAGAAAGCTAAATTGTTCCTCACAAATACTTGTGGAAGCAGAGATGGCAGAGCTGGAAATGAATGACACTTCCAGAATATGCAGTGAGTTGACTGAGTGCAGTGAGTACATGAAATGACGCAATCTCATATATAAAGGACAATTGTGTCAAAAGACACATTAGGAAAGCTGAGTTGTCTGGAGCACATACATACCTTTAAAACTTACTGAACATCTGTGTTCCCAAAAACTGTAAATGATTTGAGAGATTCCTGCATTAATTCTGTTTTTAAGCCATTAAAAAAAATACACACACAAACCCCAAATTTTCTAACATTCCTAATTTTTTCTGATGCTGGAAGATGAAGTGTATTTTGTGAAGGGGGGGAAAAAAAGTTGTCTTTATGAAAAGCCACTGAACAAGCTGTGCCCGTACTAGGTCTGGTGCATGGGTTAGGCATGTGCAGGCAGTGCTGGTGAATTGGGCAACACCTTGTGTTGCAACGTTTCACCTGCAGGTTCGGCTGATGGGAGCACTTTCAAAGTGAACGTTTCAGTGGAATTTCTGTGTCCTAATTCTTTTTTGGCTGGGCTCTTGGTATTCTTTGAATGCAGGCCAAAACGCTAATCCGCACATACGCATACTCCGGTTTATTAATTATGAAACTAGTAAAATGTTGTCAGTGGCTACTTTTGCAAGGAGAATTTTATCTGTGTGTTAAAAAACTTTTCAGAAATGTAAATGCTTTGTGGTAGGTAATAAGAGACCTAGTGTCTGTCCTTCCTTCCTTAATTTTTTATACAGAAGAGTCAGGGAGGAGAGCTGGTTTTCAAGATGATTATTCAGCTCGACGCATGATATTTTGCTGCTCGTGAGTTTATTAGGTTGTTCCTTACTGACTCTTGCCCAGGTCAGTAAGCTCTTATGCAAAACCAAGATATGGGGTGCTCTCCATTTCTAGGTTCTGCTACTGACTCATAGTTTATCATTTTTGGCTACTTACCTAACTACTATGAGCTGCTGTTAATCTAAATATAAAACTAGTGCTTTAATCTACATTTTATTGGAGTCTGAGAAAGCTTAAATCGGTGTTATTAAGCACTATAATCTGGAATAAAAAGATCTATTAAGTATAACCTTTTTATTGATTTTCTGCAGAGCAGCAGTGGAATATTAAGTTGTATTAAAATGTTCTTGTCCCTCCCATTCCAAACAAGCTTGAAATCTTGAGCAATCAAAGAATAAAAATACCTCTCTACTGTACATGCACTGGTGGGGAGGGCCTTTGGCTGGATTACTCACTACTTATTGTAACTTTTATTATAAAATACTTGTTTAGGGAAAATCCTCTAGGGCAACAACATTCACGCTGTGAGATTAGATGCCTGCTGACTTTATGAAGGGAAGAAAAGGATACCGTGTCTGGGATTAATAGTGTTTGGAGATTTTTCTTTCTGCCATTCAGATTGCAGTCTCTGCATTGCCTCAAGCAACAGGAGTGTGAAAAGGGAAAATTTTGAAGAAACACGTGATAAGACCTTTTCAGAAGGAAGGTGTGATGTAAGAACAGCTCATGTTGTTCAGATCAAAGCCCAACAAGCCTAGTATCCTGTCTCCACTGACACCTACAGCAGATTCCTAGGGAACACGATCAGAATGGGACCAACAAACAGCAATACTTTCCCAGAATACTTTCTGCTTCCAAGAAGGACTTCCTGAGCCAAAAGTGGTGTCTTTTGTCTTTGATATCCCTCAGTGGACTTTTCTTCCATGAAGCTGTGGAGTAGCTCTTTGAACTCGCACAAGGGAGTCTGTGTTTTGCATTGTGGTACTTCTTTAGACTTTGGCTCCGACTGTTGGGAGAAGTTGCCTCCTTCCTGCTATTTTTGTATTTCAGGGTCTGTTATAATCATAGCTAAAAAACCAATGCCCCAGATTTGCCGCAGAAGGCCAGCTAGTTGTCATTGTTACTCTTTTCCTTAACAGGAAATTATGTCCATAGGTGTGCAGTATTCTATATATTAGAATAGAGCTGGGCTGTGGGTGTATTTTATTCTGTTTTTTTATTTGTATTTTAGTTTGGTTTTATTCTGCCTGAACTGTGGATTAACCTTGCTAAGACAGTTTCTGGGGGTCTCAGCATGGTAGTTTTTATTGCTTATCGTGAGGCAGGGTAGCAGCTGGGTTTGCAGAAGGCACGATGGAGGACGATGGAAGTACGGGGGCAAGGAATGGAGCTGGGCCTCTCAGGTCACACTGGGCCAAGAGATGAGTGTCCAGACTGCTAGAATAAACCTGGCTGCAGTGTGGAGAGAGCACAGGCCATGTCGAGTGTATGCCTTGATCCTATTTATTATTTTATTGTTATGGGACTGGAATAGGATCCTGCAGTTTTTGATTCATTTTCTGCTTAATCTCATAAAAACACTGCCAGCAATTTTCAGTACTGCACTGAAAAGCGTTTCCACCTTGTGGACCAGCTGTAATCCCTGTCTTTGCTACAGTTACCTTGGTAACATGTGTCAAGTCACTTAAACGCTCTCTATTATGAACCCAGATGCCCTTTCTAGCCCATCGCTGCCCTCAGCCATTTGCAACAGATAATTACCTCAGTTTCCCCATCATTACCATGGGGTCGCTGAGGACAAAAAGAACAAATATACCTTGCAGGAAAGCAGAGGTGGGAAAGATCTGCAACACCCTGAGTGTGAGTCCAGAGTTGAAGTCTGAGGCACGCTGGCAGCAGTCATCTGGACATGTTCTCCCCCCTGGTGTTTCTGTGCTCTGCAGTGTGTACAAAGCCAGAAGTTCACTCACTTGTTCTCATTATTGAATTTATGTTGCATTTTCTTCCTGTTTCAGCTCAAAAAGAAGCAGGTCTATGTTGAGAAGGTGGAGAAGATGCAGCAGGCCTTGGTGCAGCTGCAGGCAGCGTGTGAGAAACGGGAACAGCTGGAACACAGGCTGCGGACCCGGCTGGAGAGAGAACTGGAATCTCTCCGGATGCAGCAGGTACCTGCCGTTTCCCTGTGCCGTACTAGGTTTCTTGTAGGATTGTACACTATACCCATCACCGAACATAAAAGAAGGGCAGTGGTTTTTTCCATCTTGTAAAATCAGCTAATTTTTCTTTTGGTGGCTAGAGTTAAGGATTTGCTGGCCATTGTGTTGTTTTCACTTGATTTAATTCTTCCATGCCAAACAGAAAATTTAGATAAGAGAGCAATAGGGGATCCATCATGTGACAAGATTCAGGCATAGCCACATAGCTAGATGGTATTCTGTCTTTAAATAACCTGGTTATATTTACTTTTATATTATTTTTAAAAATATTGTTCACAGTTTGAGATTTTATATAAAATTCATTAACAACTGGCCTAAAAAGAGGCCCTTCAAAAAACCTTTGCATTTAAGGAAAAGCAAAACCAAACCAGCAAAACCAATTCTGTGAATGCAGTTGATGGAAATGGATGGGAGCTTCACGTAGAGTATGTTCTTACAATTGTAACATGAGTCTTTTTCAGTGAAAAGAATGAATGAGAAGTAGTGTTGTGCGGTGGTGTTCTGAAATGGATGCGAAGTTTTAGTTTTATTTCAACCTATGTCAAACATAGATGAGCTGTCAAGTTTGTAAATTTTACTGGAAATAGGATGCAGGCCTGTGTTCTAAATCACATTTAGTTTCAGGTTATGTTTATCCCCCAACTTCCACTTCTGCATAGGAACTGATATTTATATCTTTCTTGTATGTTTGTATTGGTTTTAGTAGGAGTTACAGTAATTTGATAAACTTTTCTGTGTTACCTTTGGAAAATTAGGTGCTCTGAACCCCACAATTTTTGACATTGAGTCTGAGTCAACAGAAAAAAAATTGCTTTCTTGTCATGTTTAAGAATTCTGAGATGAACATAAAATAGCTTGTCTGCCCAATTTATTTTCTTTTTAACTATTTTTTTAAATGTTTAAGTCAAATATCGTGCCGACCACATATGGTAAGACGTCCATATAAAACTGTATTTTATCCATTGACCTATAAGCTCAGCAAATCTCATTCTTTCTTGGTTTGGAAGGGAACACTGCCTGTCTTCCAGATCTTGTTTTTGAACTGAATTATTTTTGATCCCCAGCTACTTAATCCGCAGGTCTACACTGATTTAATAACCAAATCCTTTAAAAATATTTTGGATGTATTTTTTTAAAAGGTGTGATAACTCTTGTATACTTGTTAGTGTTTTGCTGGAACAGTGTTGGAAGTAAGTCTGTGTTACTCTGGGCATTATGGGTGGGCTGTAGGCATCAGACCTGAATAGCCTGATCCAGGTCTCAGATGCACATGTGGGACTTTGCCCATGGAAAAAGGCCTTAGGAGGAGTATTTTCCATCTCGGGTATTTGCTTGTTAGTATTGACCAGCTCTGGAATGGCACCAGGAAGCACTCTAGCATGGTGCTGTGTTAAGCTGTCTTTCTTAGGAGCAATGCTTGGTGTTTTATGACTTTTGGGCTTCAACGCTTGGAAAATAGAAGGAGCCTTTCTTGTGTTATATGAGCTTGTTTCCTGGTTTTGACAGAGGAAAGCTGAAGTGCCCCTGCAGATGTTTCAGATTAAGCTCTAAAGGACACCATTACCATCACCTAGTCTGCCCAACATGGCATAGGCCGCTGGATTTCACTTGGGGGGGAGGGTCTTGTGTCCAGCCAGGCTCTGTCCTTCAGATAAAAAGCGAAGAAACCAACCCTGAGTCTTACAATTTTTATTTGTTTTTTCTTTGGGAAATCAGCGTCAGGGTACATCTCAGACTGCCAACGTCTCAGAGTACAATGCCACAGCTCTTATGGAACTCCTACGCGAGAAGGAAGAAAGGATTCTTGCTCTGGAAGCTGACATGACCAAATGGGAACAGAAATACCTGGAGGAGAGTGTGATGAGACAGTTTGCTTTGGATGCAGCTGCAACTGTGGCTGCTCAGAGGTAAATGAGACTTTTCATAGTGCAGGGATTATTTTCTTTTTCCAGTTGAATGTCGTATTTCCCACCAAGGAATGTTGTCATACCGCCCTCCCATGATACCTCTCCTTGCGGTCTGAACAGTTTCTCAGACTTCTGCATGCATGTGGAGCTTGGCTGCCTTTCCTGGGAGCTGTGCAATTGCCAACAATTAGAAACTTTTTTCCAGGGGAAGATTCCCCCACATGCAGGGGCTGTTTTCCAGAGTGGAATTGTTCTGAGCCATTCCTAGAAGCTGTTGATTCAAAACTGGATGTATGAGGGGTGGGGGGTTTTTTTATTATTTTTTTAAACAGGAATCGGTACTCGCTGAAGTCATGTGAGATGGGCTAAGCTTGGTGATTCACACCTTTCACCCTGAATGGCTTATTTATTCTCCAGAATGTTTTTGCAGATTACTTTGTGGTATTGTCCTCAACATTGTTACTAACCAGAAACATCTACTAGGAAATTCTGCTGTGTATGGAGAGCACTGCTTGTGGGGGTGGGAAGGGAGGGGTGTCTGAAATTTGGTAACAAGCTCACATACCAAGACAACTGTACAGAAATACTTATTATGGCTGTAAATTGGCCCAAGTGCTTCAGCTAGTTGGTAAACAAAAGCTGTTATTGGAGTGCAGCTCTTTAGCGTTAGGTATTGCTTACATATAATTTCATTGCTCACTAGTTTCTGGTTCTTGATGACAGATTTCATTTTAGGTTGTTTCATGAACCAGATTCAAATAGGGATGTTATCGCAGCTGGCTTCCTAGCTTGTAAGATCATACTAGAATTACAGGGGTAAAGTTGCAGATCTGCTGTGTTAGCATTTAAAGACTTATCTTATCTCACTGCAGAAGCAGGCTGTTATTTTAGGGTATTGATGCTTCTTGTGCACTGTTTTCCGCCTCCCCAGAGGTTCTCTAAAGGCTCTTGCTACTGCTTGTCCTTAGAGGCCATGTTATATTTTCAGCACGTGCTGATAAGCAGGGGTCTGGTCTATTGTGTATCGTGGAATGAGAGGGGATGTGTTAGGCCTGTTCAGGTTTTATTAAATGAACAAGAATGTCTTCCACTCAGGAAAGAGCCAACCACTATTTTTCCGTTTTCTTCTATCTGTTTCTACCCTAAAAGAGGGTATTCCATTAGTGTCAATACTTCTGCAAGTTTATATGCAGTTGGCACCTGTCTCCTTCAAAAATAGAGGCTGTGAGGGTTTTCACTAATTTCAGTGACCACCTCATCTACACTGTGCAAGTTTTTTTTCCCTTTTCTTTGATAGTGGAAAATAGCATCCCTTAGGAAGCTGAGGTTGCAGGAAGGATACTTTACAGCACAGGTAGGAATCTGGGTCAGGTTAAGTTTCTTTGATAAATTACCTTCTTACGCCCCTCATGTTGGTGCTTTGCTGTTCCTGATCTGAACATTTGCAGAGTTAAAGGTACATTTACCAGACAGTTCTTAGACTTGCTGAGTCTGAGAGAACAGATTTCTTATTACAATGAATTGGAGCTCTTGGTAACTCCAAATTTTTGGTGTGTTTGTTTTTTTCTAATTATGTTAGTGCATAGCTAAGTCAGTAACATGCTCTTAATGAGTCATACAGTGATATGGAGTGTAGCACAGTGACTTTGTTCTGACTGAAGAGCAACAAATAGAATGAAATACTTAACTATGTTCTAGTTACTGAGCAGCTATCACAGTGTTAACATCAGGCACTATATGGAATCAGTCTAAAACTGTTTTCAGCCCATTCCCAAGTTGTTTGGACCAAGCTACCTAGGATTGTTTAAGAAACTTCCATGCTTTGTTCCCTTTGATACTGTTCCTTCTATGATACTGTTGGAAGGGGAAAAAGCTTTACATCTGATGCGAAGTTTGCGCTGTTTTAATTGAAGAAAAGTGCATAGTGTTCTATACCATCCTTCCCTCTCCTCATGTCCTTGGATTTTGCCTCATCGATCAGTTCACAATAGTGCAGTGAATCAGTTAGATTATAGACTGGCCTGCGATGGACAGTAGATTGACTACTGTTGTAATTACTTGCCTATTTTCGTAATTCTTCTTTCATTAGGACTGGGAGTTGGATTTTTGGAAGATACTAAGCCACCCTAAACTCAAAAAAAGTGGATATTCTTGTTTGTTTGTTACTTTTAAGCGATAATTTTGTGCTGCTAGGAGGAAAGCAGCAAACTTAGTTGGTCCTTCATCTGCTCTCCTGCTTGTTCTCAGGGACACAACAGTGATCAGCCACTCGCCTAACCCTAGCTATGACACCTCGCTGGAAGCTCGCATTCAGAAGGAGGAGGAAGAGATCCTGCTTGCCAACAGGAGGTGTCTCGACATGGAGGGAAGGTAAAATGCAATTTGGTCCTATCTGGATTCTTTAGGACAGGGACTTTAAATTAATTGTCTGGGTAGACGCCTCAGAACCAGAAATTCTTGTGTATTCACCAATAGCAATGATGTAGGATGCCAGACGCTCATTTGGCCAAGGAAGTATCTACATAGCAATCCGAAACCTGTCTTGATACTGAAGGCTAATGCAAAAAAGTCATCTTAGATTTTTTTTGCATCTAGCTTGTTCCTCTTCTCTCTTCAGGGCATTTTCATCAGACCCCAGGCTCCAGCCACCACTTACCAGTCTTACAGAACTGTTTTGCCTGGGGTTAGGTCCAGTGCAGACTCCCCAAAGTTAATCCTCTTCTTTCTGTTGGTTTCATGTCCTGTCCATAACTCTCAACTTTGTGTCAAAGCCCCTTCCATGGCTGTTTAGAGCAGCTTCCAGTAGCCAAAGGTGGGTGTGTATCTCAGTACTGCGCTCTCATGCAGGTGTACAGGAAGTCTCATGCATTATCTGCTCTGGTGGGCTAGTGAGCAGCCAGTGTTCAGGGCAATAAGCTCACAGGCATCCTCTCTCTGCCTCCCCAGATGCCTAAGGGAGTCCTAGTCACAGCTGTGGGGGCACTGAGGCCTCAGTCCAAGGAGACAGGAGTACAAGTAAAATGTTCTTTGTACTTTTCAAAAAGGATCAAGACTCTGCACGCTCAAATCATCGAGAAGGACGCCATGATCAAAGTCCTGCAGCAGCGCTCCCGGAAGGAGCCTGGTAAGACAGACCAGCTCTCCTCAATGAGACCTGCCAAGTCGCTGATGTCAATATCGAACGCTGGCTCAGGCTTGCTGTCCCACTCGTCAACACTGAGCAGCACTCCCATCCTGGAGGAGAAGAGAGAGGACAAGAGCTGGAAAGGCAGCTTAGGTAACTTTTAAATAACAGTGGCAGTTCAGATACGTGAGTCACTGCTTAGAGGGGAGGCAGGAGCAGCACAACTGGAAGGCGGTGTGTTGGACAGAGAGATCAGCTGGCCTGGCATGCAGTAAAGCTGACTGCAGGCAAGATGGAACACATTTGGAACAACTGCTTGTTTTAATCACTTTTGGGAAGTAGTGACTTCTGATGTCCAGGCTCTGTCATTAAAATATGTAAGCCCTTATTCCCAGTTTGGTACCTGACTTTAGGGATGTTTGAAATCTAGCTTTTTCTTTCAGCTGAATTGTTAGAGCTGTCTGAAGGTGTAAAGTCTCCTTGAATAGGAGCAGAGATACTAATCAGGATTGTTATCCTGTAGTATTGTGCCTGCACTAACATGACTTTTGTCTAGAATGGCTCAACACCATTGTTCAGAGAAAATGAGTTGTAACAGAGCAAATCTTAGGTGATTTATTTTTTCTGGGGGTAGTTAAGCCTAAAGGCCCTCCCTGTGAGACTAAAAGACCCTGAAATGTAAATGAGAATCTGTGGCAGCTGATTTCAGAGTGTGCAGATTTATCCTGCCATAGATGGGCCACTGCTTAGAGACAGGGAAGTAAGGTGTTAGTGCCCACTTGCGTATCTTTGCATGCAGCAACATGAGGATACTGCTATTCTTCAGGTACTTCAGCACCCAGTGGTGAAAGGTGCTATAGAAAGGTAAATTAGTGCTGTCTGCTGAAGCACCGAGCACTTTCCAGATCCTTGAGCAAGTACCAGAGAGGAGTGCAGAACTATACCAGTTAGTTTTCTTGGATTGTGAAATTTCCTTCCCTTTTTCCACAAAGGTGTTCTGCTGGGAACAGAATATCGCTCCGAATCCATTCCCTCCACCCCCTCTCCTGTCCTTCCTTCCACACCATTGCTGTCAGCCCATTCGAAAACAGGCAGCAGAGACTGCAGCACCCAGACTGACCGGGGGAACGAGCAGAGCAAAGCTGCACCTTCTACTGCAGCTCCCACCCCAGGACGACTCCCCGGTGCCAGCCTGGCCTACAGCACGGACAAAACAGGTAACAAAGCTCAGGTGCTGTCCCAGAGGGGTCCCTGCCACTGACTTGCCATCACTTCTGCTCTGTGGGACAGGCCCTGCCATCCCTTTTTCCATTCAGGAAAACTGGGTTTACTTTTTATGAGGACAGACGGGTTTCAGAGGCAAGCTTGACGATGTTCTGAGGGGTCTCAAATGCTCCAAAGGGAAAAAAGCCTTAAGAGTGGTAGCATAAGTGTGGATGCACTGGGTAGAGAGGTGTAACGAGATTTAAGAATTGGAGTAGATATATACAAAATCCAGGGTAGTCTCTGAGTCAGTGTCTACTCTGAATTGCGAGTAGCATGCAGGGTTTAAACAGCATATGAAAATGGGCTGTAGAAACTGGCCATTGCGTTTTAGTAGGTGTTCAGAGCAAAGTGGACTCAGATAAGAGGGAAGAAGGAGAAAAGGTAACTATCGTGATAAAGCTGTCTCGTTATTGTAGTGTCTCAGTCGCAGGACCGACTTCAGTGTTGGCACTAGTAGATCCAGTTGACAGTGACTGTCACAGAAGCTGAATTTGCTTCCCACAGAGCTCTGAGCTGGCAAGAGCTGCTCATTTTCCAGACCACTCTGCCAAATCAATGCAGATTACACAACCTTGCCTCTTCTACTTACAGACACATTACAATTATGTTGTTCTTTATGGAAGAGTGAATTTGGCTGGTCTGCTGTGCATCTTGCCTGTGCTATGCTATTTAATGGGTATCGAGGGAGACAGGGGAACAGGTTTTGTGGTGAAAGTCTACACTGACTACATTGGTTTAAATGCAGTCACTCCAGTTTTATATGCCCTTGCGTATCAGTGGGAGATACCCAAAGGGAATTGGATAAAATATCTTTATTTGTCTGGCTACATACCTGAAGAACTGAATTTTTAAAAATGTAATAAGGAGTTGTTAGCTCTCTTTTGGCCAATGACAGAAGATGACTTTTAAAATGTTAATGTAATTTTTCTAACCTCATTGAAGTTACAGCATTGATTGTCTGTCTCTTGTTTTTCCTCATCGCGTAGATGGGCCACTCTTCCACTCCAGCACTCTTGAAAGAAAAGCCCCTGTTCAGACCATGGGGCAGGACCTCCCAGATGGAGAGATGGTAGAATACCTCATCTGAAAGGCTGTACCAGGATCTGAGCTGGGATACAGTAGCAAGAAATTTTTAAAAGACATTTTTATTGGGAAAAAATTGTAGTACCTGAGTAATAAAAGAACACTCAGCTGTTTGCTCTTGTATATTATGTCTCAAAAGTATGGACAGGTTAATTTATAATTTGTTCTAAATTATAAAAACCCGTAACACTTGTTCTTTGAAAGTTTCCCCCTTTATTTTTTAAATACTGGATCTGGTAACATCTGGAGAAAAAACAAGAACTTAGGTGCACTACATCTGGTATTTCATTTCAGTATTTTTGAAGTCTCTTATACAGAAGCACCTACTCTCACAGCTGTTGGTTTAACGTCTAGCTTGAATGCAGTAAGATGGGCATAATGGCCTTATAATGATCAGTACCAGGGATTTTGTTGTGAGCATCACTTAATGGTTTTAGAATACAGGTGTTCTGAGAAGCTATAAATTTGAGCTGTGATCAAGGGAAATTTCTCTTTACACTTTCTCTTTACAGTCAGTGTAAGAACTCAGAATAGGTATTTCACATTCATAGGCTGTAAAGATTTCCATGTTCAGCGTGGTAACATTTGTTTTTTTTTTTAACTTCCCAAATTGTCTTATTTCTTTATTAAAAAAAAATTACTCCGGTGATTAATGTTGCATTTCACATTTTTAGTTTCATTGGAAGATTTGCCACACTTTTATACTTAAGTACTTTTTCAATAATTTATACAGTGGATAGTAAATAATATATTGTGTTCATGTTTTACGTAAATTAAAAAAGGAGAGTTTACAGGCTCAGTCCTGATCTGTTAGATCAGATTTCTGCCATTGTAATTCCACTGGATTTAGTGGAACAACTCCAAATTTACCATAGTGCAAGTGGCAAGCCCTGTTGCTTTTCAGTGTAAGCAACTTAATCTACTGCATCTGTGGAGATCTTTCTCCATAGCAGATTTTTCTATATTTCAGATGCCTGTCTACTTTGTATGTCTCTCCCTCTCGGAGATACTAGAGTCTTTTTCATACAGCAAAGCCTCAGAAATAGAGCTTTAAAGAGGAGCTTTGTGTAAATTTTCAGATGGCAAATTCTCTCCTTCCAAAATATTCTTCATCGAACTGGGGAGAGCAGCTTAAAGAAAGTCCCAGAGGCACTGCAGAAGAAAGTTACACATTTAAGTCATCAGGTTCACTTTTGGGAACCAGCACAGATGCAGCGATGCTTTGGTTGCAGATGCTATAGGGAGATATTAAGACCAATAGAAGTAAATGAGTATTGTTTTTGTTACTGTTTTTGCATTTTATTAAAACACTTTAATACTAATTTCTGTTAAAAACTCCTTTTTTTTTTTACTTGAATGTTAAAACACTTAATTAGCCAATGGTCACACATTGGGAACCTGGCTAGTCTCAGCTTTCTTTGCAGCATTAGAGTAGCCAGATCTTCATTTCAGTTCATTTCACCCCAGAAATAAGGAAAATCAGCAATTAATCATTGAACAGTTAGCGAATGTCCTCAGTTCCTACTTAGTTGACACCACTAATAGGGTGTCCAATTGAAATGGCCTTACCAGATCAACAGATATAACATGAATTTCCCAATGGAGGGTTGGGAGGTGAAAGGAGGTGCCTTCTGTCTGCTGCACGGGTGAGTTAGCGGTGCCTGACGATCAGCTGAGTTGGATTCTGCTTCTCTTCTAGTGATCATCACTTAAAAAACAAGGAAAACACTTCCCATAATTTCTAGCAGATTTGCTGCTTGTTAGTATTCTTCAGGCTGTGCTCCTAGACCCACAGAAGTTAGAGATGGCAAAATGCATTTGGTAAGGTATGAACTAAGTCTAAATAGCCTGGCTTTACCAGTGACTGCTCTAACAGGCAGCACAAACTCCCTTCTATCACCACTACTTAAGACACTTCAGAGCAGCTCTTTAAGGCTTTGACTGTCTCTGCCATATGGGACAATGTCTTTCTGGACAGTGCGGTAGACCCTCCCTAAGTGTATTCTAATAATCTGTCTGAATTAGCTCTCCACCCTTTTCTAGACTTAACTGTTCACAGCCTCTTCGTTCTTGTCCCTGAGAATGTCTTATTTCTGTTGGCTTAATTCCAGCCCATTATATGAAGTAATGCCCACTCTGGATGATGTGAAGTGATTTCTCTTCCTCCTCCACAGTTGAAAATGCAGGAGAAGCTTTTCTCATTAGCTCAAGGTGTCCATCTTTCTGCCATTTCAACATTATTTTCTGTATTATATTTTGTGGTTTGAGCACAGTAAGGGAGATCAAATGCCCCTGAGAGTCTGTATGAGAGAGGGGGAGAGATATTTGAGTGCTTTTCTGTTCTTCTGAAGTCAGGAAAAATTATATTCCGTCTTTACAAGTACTTCTCATCAGTACAGAAGAAATTTTGCAACTGTAGGGCTCTAGCTAGACAGTTCCAACTCACTTGATTCACATTAATTCTAAGATGTCTAGGAAAATTTGGATCCTTTGCAGATAAAAGCTGTTTTAGAAAACTGATTTTCCCCAATTGATATTGGGGGATTGGTATCCTCCTTGCAGCTCATTGTTTTCAAACTGAATGCCTCGGTAATCTATTTTTACAAAGGAAAAAGGACATAATAGCTTTCTATGAATAAAATACAGATTATGGACAGCAACTGTCTTCTCCAAAAATGGAAGCCAGGCGGTCTCTGACAGTCCAAGGCATCAGGATTGCAGGAGCCTTAGCAGTTCTATGCCCATGGAAGTAAATTTGGAAGAAGATGGTGCAGTTTTACATTGTTTAGGTCAGGTTCTTTGCCCTATTTTGTAGGGCAATTTGCCCTATTTTTCCAAAAGCAAAACCCCCAAAATTTTTGACATGGAAGTTTGAGGTCACCTTCCCGTGCTGACAAACTAGGAGCCATCAGGAATGTATTCTTTTCCTTGAGCTTCCTCAGAGTCATCCTGATGTGAATGTAAAAGAGCTGCTTGCTTTGAGGAAGATGTGTACTATAGTCTTCAGTCTCTCTGTACAGATTTTTATTTTGTTTTTAAACAAACTGCTTTAAGGAGACAAACTGCACACCTAGTTCCTTTTCCTTCTGTAGAGCTTATTACTAGTAGAAAGTGATTTTTTAACACAGTGATTGCAATGACCTTCTTTGCAAACCAAAATTTTAGACTAAGAGTTTTTCTTAAACTCGGGTATTAGAAGCAGAATTGTAGCTTTTATAAAGAAAGCCACATATTCTTCTTTGTAGAGCAAAACAAGAAAATCAAGTTTAGTTATTTTTCCTCTTTCCTTTCACTGCTTACAGAATGGCCAAACTCACAAGTCCTTCCCTTGGGCAGTTCCTTTGGGATTTGATGGCTCAGGGAACTGCCTGAGATCTAGAGGCTTTTGTTCCCATCTGGCCCGATGTCATTCTGAACTTCAAATAGCTCCTACCTGGCAGCTCTCGCGGTGTCTAGAGCAGCAGTTTTCTGTGGTCTGAGGACTCATGGGGATCTGTGAGTTGCTCCTCAGGAGTCTGCAAAGGGTGGCCAAGGTCAGCAAGTAGTGTCCAGGGGCTGAAATTCTTTATCTGTGGTCGCTGCCTCTGTTGTCAAGTTTGTGGAGTGAGAGGCTGAAAACTGGCATTAGCTTTGCTTCGTTTTTGAGGCTGCCTGAGCAAGGGGATTTTGCAGAGTTTGAGGCCAGAACCATTTCCAAGGACACCTCCTCTCCAGGAGCCCACACTGATGACCAGCAGTGCGTGAGACTTGTAACAACAGCATCCCGTGAGCCGTGACGTCCGTACAGTGAATCCCGACAGCCGCATCCAGACATTGTGCTTTTTCCATTGCTTATAAATGGTGGCAACATAATCTCCATGCAGTCAGGACAAGCAAAACCCCAGGGGTAATTCAGCGTTCTCTTCCTCCCCACAAGGGCTGGCACAGGTTAGCCTGGGATTCACTGTGCTGCTTCACGCCACGGCCGATGGTTTTGCTCCGTGGCAGGGGTGGGGGGCTGTGGGGTGGGGGGGTGTCTCTTTTCATGTATTTGTATAGGAACTCTTTTTTAAAAGCTAGCATTTTTATGTCTAGAAAGTAAAAAAGACATTGTAAAATGTAATTGTACTGTATTTATGAAGAAAATACATTTCTTTTCAAAAAGATCTTCCTCTAAGTTGGTTTTAGAGTCTGACTTCCAACAACATCATCTCATAGGCATTCAGAAGCATTGAAACCCCTCTGGTTTGCACTGTGCTGTGCGGCCGTACTGCTAGCGCTGTCCTAAACTATTTAGATTTAAGAAAAAAGGTGACTCTCTGCCCTCCTAGCTCGAGCAGAACCTGTGTGGCTCCAAGTTCTGAAGTATTTGAAAACCTGATTTCGTTCAGCTCGGGCTCTGCTCAGGATGAGAAGTGGAGATGCTGGAATAACTGGAGGGCCGTCTGGAGCGATGTCAGTTCCAAGCCTTGCCTGCGGGCAGCGCTGGGAAGTAGCTGCCCTTCAGCTGTGGCTGTGGAGCAGGGCTCCTCCGGAGAGAGGCGTCGCTCAGGACTCCAGTCCTGTCATTTAGATCTTTTCCACGTGTAGAGAAGGAGCTCTGGGGGGCAAATGGCTTCAACCCAGTTTCCCTTTCAGCAGGGTTGTGGTCTAAAAGGCGAGAAACAAGTGACCGGTTAGCTGCTTCCTCTTTAGGATCCAAAATATCAAAGCGTAAATTAAAATACTAAAATTTTGCCATTTCACAACCTTAGAAAATGTGTCACGAGAATGATCTTTTCTATATAAATCTATATTGAAAATCACGTGGATTATTTTTTCCTCCTTATTTAAGCCATCAAGTTTATTTTGTAATTTGTGACTGAGCTGTTTTTTGTAATTCAGCTGTTGGAACAGCCCTAAGCCCAGTGAAAATTATGGCAGCTTTAATTCTAGGAAAGAAAACAAAAAAGTAAGTGTAAATATGCACTAAGAGATCTTGTAAATGTCTATCGTTGTGTTTGTAGTTAGCTATAAAAATATTTTGTGTGTTTTTAAAGAATGGACCCTGTGTTTTCAATTTTCTCCACTGATTTGCTTGTTTTACAGTAAATTTTCTTAGTATGAAAACCTTATTGATTATAGAACAAAACCAGTCTTCACCTTATCTAGTCCTCGCTGCTGCTTGCCTCTGTCTTGAAGTTTTCAACTCCTGATTGGAGATTTTGCACGATAAAATAGTCGTTTGAGTCTCTTCCCTTAAGCATCACTTGTTATTTTTCCTCTGGCCTGTGCTGCAGCTGCACACAGTGCCGCATGCTTGCACACCTTTTTAATAATCAGATGAACAACGCTTGCTTACCGTCACTTTGGGCTGCGGTGGCAGTGCCAGTCACTCTCCTTTGACAGCAGGACCGGTTTTCAGGTGTCTAAGGGTAACAGCACGTGAGTAACCTGCGGTCATGTGAGTACTTTCTACATCACAGTCTTCAATAGACCAGTGTGCTTTTTGTTCGTGTATTTTTGGTGAGTTTCGTTGCCTCCAATTTCTCTCTCCTCCCTCATCATGCTGGCAGAGGGAGGGAGCGGGGATTACTGGGAAGCTGGTGGAAAGGGGTCGGCCTTGATGCATTTTTCACTGTTGACTTTTGAATTTGATCTTAACATAGTTGTTGCCTCCCCTGGTTGCCAGCGCTGTAATAAATACCAGCTTGACAAATCTGGGGGCCAGTGGTCAGTTTAGCACATACATCCCCTACGCCTTCAGGCCTTTTGATGTTGTTTCTATAAATCTCTCTGGCATGCCAGAGTAGAAACAAGACGACCAAAAAAAAAAAAAAAAAAGCCCAGCCAGACAAAAAAAAAGCTACAGAAGCTTGCTAATAGCTGGCTTATTTAACAAAACAACCGTGGCCCATCTGCAAACGGGTGTGAGGGGAGGGTTTGGACATTTCACAACGCCCCTGTTAGCACGAGGGCTGGGCAGCGCAGCTGGAGCGAGACACCCATGGAAGACAGCCTGCGAAGATCCGACCGTGACTCCATGGGGAGCAGTGAGAAGCCGCGCAGGGACAGTTTGGGTTTTTGTGTCCCTTTACCTTTCCTGGAAGCGTGTTGACCAGCCCACTTGGACATACCCATCTCCCAGAGGGTCCCTTCCAGGTGGCCGCTCTGCTGGATGCATCTGTCGGACATGTGCATGGTAAAGACATCTTCAGTCCCATCTCCTGCTCCTCAGCCTGGCAAGATTTGGGGCTTGAAAGGGGAGAAAAAGATTAAAAGGTTGTATGGTTTGGGGTTTTTTTTCCTCTCAATTGGCTTAGCCTTTAAATGAAAGACCCCCTTTGCTCCAAAGCCTTGCCGAGTACAACTTTGGTAGCGCTCAGCTGTTTCCCCGACAGTCCCGCTGCTCCCAGGGGTGCTGGAAGGGACTTAGAAACTAACACTGGTCCCAAATATTGTACTACCAGGTGCATTATTTTATTTATTGCAAAGCATTGCCTATCATTGCTTTTAAATAGCTATGAAAAAAAGCAAAAATCCATAACGCAGGACCTTTCTGGAGGCAGCTCTCTGCCTCCCCTTCCCACTCCCCAAGGCAAACAAAATTTGAGGATTTTATATATTCTGGAACATTTCTCTGAGTTTTGTAAGAAGGTGCAATATAAAATGGCAGCAAAAGACTGGCCTCGTAAAGGTGCTTTAAAGTGATATTTACATATAGCGGCATGTTTGAATGAGATAATCTTCATTTTGTATTTTGGAGGTAAACTTTAGAGGGAAATTTTCATTGATACCTTGCCAAGAGGAGTACTAACCTTTTAAATATAAAGCCTTTATATATGTATATGTATATATACATGCACATACCTATAACTACACACAATATATGGAAGCTGATAATTCTGAGAGCCTCATCGTACATGATGAAATTTTCTTTTCATCCCTAGTCATTTTTTAAACGTAAATGGTCAGTTTTGGAACTTCATTGTTTCTCTACTCTTCTGTTTTCTGATGCATTTTAGAACTGAAAAAATGATAAGAAAGAAACCCTGCCATCTGCAGCATTTCAGTTCTTTATTTCGGTATTTTGGTTGCTTTTCCCTCGCCAATGGGCTGAAGCACAAGAGGACAGGCCAGGGCTTTGCCTCCTGCTGAAGGAGCATGTGGAGACAGGGCTATTGTGGCTATTCTTGCACGGAGCACAACCTGGCTTCATCCTGGCTGAGCTGCAGTGCCCCGAGCAAGGCGCTGAGCAGCATGCAGCCTCTTGCCTCATTAGGTTTCAGAGTTAACAGGCCTCACCTAGGCTGCTCTTGTGCTCTGCTTCAGGCCTCCTGCAGCATCACTGCAGGCACCCAGCGCAGACTGGGGTTGGACTACTTCCATTTGTTTCTCATTTTGAAAGGCATCGCATTCAGATCATGACAGCATCAATTTTTATTAAATTACCATTTTCAGAGATTGGCAGGAGGAAGCCGCGTGCTGAGTCAGAGCCCTGCCAGCCGGCAATGATGCTGCACGGCAGCGACCCCAAAGGCACCCAGCCCTTTCTTCACCTCCAAACACCACGGGCTTTTTTTATTTCCTTTATTTGAAAGGGTTTGTGTTTTCTGTGACCACCCCGCAGGGACAGGCTGTTCCCCGTTTGGGGAGAGGAACACTTCTGCCTATTTCCCTGCTTGTGAAAGCTCCCAGAGTGACTCCCAGCAGCTCCTGACCTGCGCTTCTGCTCACTGCCCATCCATCCCAGCCCAGACCCCAGCCCCAGCGCTGTCTGCAGCAGAAGGAAGAGGAAACCACAAGCATTTTCTTCCTGGAGCCAACCAGCATCAAAGGGGCAACCTCCAGCGAGGGCTGTGTGACCGCTGCGTCTGGCATCCTGCGTGCTCTGGGAATGCATCCCTTCAGCCCGTCCTGCTCTGGGAAAGCCTCTGGAAATGTGGTAGGTCAGTTGATGGGTTTTTTCCAGAGAAACTTTCATCTTCATTCAACTAATTCCCATCCCTTTGCCTTCCCCACGCAAAGCTGAGACCGGTCTGGACCCTTTTATTGTCCTCAAGAGCTTCCCTAGAGGGAAAGACCCCAGTGCTGAGCAAGCACGAGGGAGCTGGTGTTCGAGCATCTCTGCTGCTTTCCAACCTGTGGCGACACATTCAGGGGCCGGCGGAGGCTGCTGGGTCTCCTACTGGGGGCTTAATCAGGCAGTGAAACAAAGACTTCCCATCAGAAGTCATTTACAGGCCGCAGGATTATGGTTTGCACAGGCTTTGGCTTTTTTAAATGCTGAAGAGTTACAGGAATGTCACTTCTTCAGGGGGAAAAGAGCAGTTTCTGCCCCACTGCACATCCCATCTCCCCAGCCAGGCGAGCCCCATGCCGGGACAGCCGAGAGGGCACCAGAGGCTCAGAAAAAGAGAAAACAGAAGGATTGGGAATTGCTTAATTAGAAACAGTTTTCTCCTTTAATGCTCCGCAATTACTTTGAGGTCAGTAGAATTATTAGTATTATTAATCACTGAATTTCCAGAGAACTAAAGTTAATAGTACCATAATTGGGGCATACAGCGTACAGCAGTAATTGCTAAGTGCCAGCAGGCAGCTAATTAAGTCTTACAGCCCTTCTCTCTAGGCAGATCTTACTACTTCTGAGTCTGCATCATGGATAACTGGGTTGCAGAGGGTTAAAAGTTGGGGTAAACTTACTGGCTGCCACAAAGGCTGAGGCTTTCAAGGAGTCTGCCCACATTTCCAGCCCTGCCGATCACATCTCAGGCCACTTGCCTTCAGGTGGCCTCAGCGTGTGTTCCAAGGCGGGCAAGGAAAGGTGCTTTCCTGTGTGAGGTCCTCCAGCTGGAGCCGGGCCAAGGTGCTGATGTTTTGGTCCTGGACGGGCTGGGAGAAAGCCTTTCTGTCCAAGTTTGCTGCTTAATGAGGTCGTTATCGTTCTGTCTGCAGGGAGTGAAAGGGGATTTAGATAGTAAAGTATTGCCGTGCTCTATAGCAGGAAGGTAAAAGGCACCTTCCAGTGACAAGGAGTGAAGCATGGGGGGGTTGTAGGGTGCTGAAGTAAGGGATTTCCCAGTCCTTCATTTGAAGAGGGAGTTCCTTCTGGATTTGTTAACCCTCAGCAAGTCTCTTAGCAGTAGAGGAGAACCTCAACCTCTCGCGGACCATCACCAGACCATCACCCACCGCAGCTGCTGCAGCCCAGCCTACCATGGCACTGGGATGGAGGATCTCCTGGGGTGCTTCAGAACCAAGAACCAAAAGAAAAGACAAAGAAGAATAGAATAAAACAGGTATATTTGTTAGTCCTGCTCTCCGACTGTGGCAACCTGGGAAGCTCAGGGTTAAGATGAAGGAAGAGCCTGGGGCGTATGGGACAGACACGAAAGGCTCAGGAAGACACACCACCGTTTCAACATCCTCCAGAGCAGCTTGGCCAGCTCTAGTCTATTGAATCACTTGTGAGACACCCTCTTCCTCCCACAGCCTGCTTCGCAAGCTCCCAAAGACTTTGACCCCTTGCACTGTGCCTGTCCCCAAGCACTCACCCCTCCTGCTGTGTCCCCAAGCCCCAGGCTGGCTCCAGGGCTGGTTTATAAACCCATGGTGCTGCCCTCTTGTCAGCTGCAGGGCATTGTCCTTCCCAGCAGGTCCATCCCCTCGCTGCCCTGGCAGGTGGGACCCTGTCCACATCAACGCCCCAGCCCTGGCTGCCCCGGCAGCCCTCGCCCTGCCCTGGGCTCTCCCCGGGTGCCGTGGGCTCTTGCTGGCCATGGCGAGCAGCATCTGCCTTCACTCCACGGTAGAAACTTCCACACGTTGATGCCGGAGTGTTTCCAGCAATTTGAGAGCACGTGAAAATGTTTGCATCCTAACTCTAGAAGGAAATAATAATTGCAACATAATTGCATTAGTGCCAAGTGCGAATTACCCGTGAGTGGCAAATGAGGAGGTTAAAGCTGACTAGGTAAGCAATACAAATTAAAGATGCAACAGCAGGCCTAGCCATGCGTTACCAATAAAAGTCAGGTTTAACCTGGAGAGTCAGGACAGTTTTCGGTCGCTTGTGCAGAGACGGTGGGTGGTGTCTGCTCTCCCCCATGTCCAGCCCCAAATGAATGCTGCTGAGTGACACCCCACCGTTACAAACCCTGAAATACAAATTTAGCCGCTCCCACAGCCTGTTAAGATAACAAAACCTAAATTTCTGTTGTATTTCAAACGTCCGGTGTAATGAGGATAAGCAGCCGTGCCGTGCCAGCTCCCCTCGTGCGTGGCCGTTTGGTGGTTTCACCCCCAGATGCTGCTGCCGAGTCTTCAAAAAAGGCACCCCGGGCCTGGATGGGGAAAAAAGCGCATTATGGAGGGACTGAGCAAACCAGGCTTGAACCGACCGCACTTCACATGCACAGGGAAGGGCTTCAATGCCCATGCGTGTATTTATTCTTTAAGGTTTTACATCAGGGGTTTGGGGCGCTGGGGCATCGACAACAAGGTGATGCTCTCCTGAGCTCCTCCTCGCAATGGCACAAAGTGCTGCTCAGCCCGTGGCCCTCCTTCACCGGGCAGGAATGTCGCCAGGCATTAGCCAGCTTTCAAGCATCAGACCAACAAAAAGGCACATTTTCCAGTGTCCAGCCTGTCAGGGAGACCGGACCGAGCCGGGACAGGCCACCCTGAGTGTCCCCCGGCCGCGGTGGCTTTGCCGGAGGCAGGGCTGGAGACGCCCCTCTGCATCTGCTGGGCCTTTTTCTCTTCCTTTTGTTTTTTTAATGCGAAGGAAAGGAGGAATGAAACCATATGTTTGGGAAGGTCAGGGACGGATTCCAGGAAAGTTGTGTTCTGGGTTAACGTTAAGCATTTCACTGGCGCTTTGTCTCCGTGTGTGCGCATTGTTGGTCTTTGTTTTAAGCTGGCCATCGTAGTTATCCCACAGCACTGCAAGTAAATAAACCCCCAGCAAAGCATTTGAGCAGCTTCCGCGGCTAAATTCATCCTCTCATCTCTTTTTTTTTCCCCTTTGCATAGGGGCTGTTGGGAAAAGAAAGCAATGTTGAACTTTGAGGCGCAGAGCTGTGCTGAAATCCTCTTTATTTTTTTAATTACCGTGGGTCTTAAACCCAATCCCAAACTTTGCTGGACAACTTAAGTTCTTCTTGTAAAATTCCCTAAAGCCTCTAAGGTGGGACCCCTCCAGGAGTGGAGACTTCCCTGGAAAGGTGCCTTGTGTGAGGCTGGAAAGCTGGGCTGTGGCTCCTGGCACTGGTGTGTTGGAACGAGCCCCGGCGGGAGGGCAGCGCAGCCCTGGCGGGGGGAACTGCCCAGAGCATTTTGCAAAAAAAAAAAATCCCTTCTTGGTTCCCCTCCTGATTTTCACAGAAAAGCATCATCTAGAAGGAAATCTCCAGCCTGGTGGGAGATGATATTAAAAGGGGCTGCGCTTGCCAAACAAGGGGTTTCTGACTAATTCAGAGCATCGTTACTGGGGACTATCTGATCTCTTGTTATTATTTATCTCATACTTAGCTGTTCCTCTGGCTTCACACCATTTCTGCTCCTCCACTGACCCTCACCTCCCTCTTTCCTCCGGCTTTGCTGTACTTCTAAAAAATGCTAAAATCTACAGTTTTTCATGTTTCCGCTTTTGGCTGCTTCTGCAAGCCCCGGGCTCCTCTCCTGCTCCCCACTTTCTCCTGGCACCTCGGCTTCACCCACCCCAGGACGGGTCCCCATGTCCCTCCGGACAGAAGTGACAGCGACACCAACCTCACCTTGATTTGCAGCTATTCATGCTTCGCTGGGTAAGCACCTTTGAAGGCAGTGCTTCGCAGGCAGAGCACCTGCTGGAGCCGGCGTCTGAGGCTTTGGAAAGCAGCATTTATTCCAAGGAGGTTCAAGCAAAATACCAAAGTTTAGCAGCACCATTTGGGTTTGCCAAGGGCATTTCCACCTGCAGCTCAGCACAACCTACAGCAAGAAGCATAAAGGAACTGACTGCTGACTTTCCTAGACACCGGTGCTTTAAAAAAAAAAGGTATTTCATGCTTCATAAACATGCTGAATGAGAAGCACATCTTATTTGTCACCTAAATAGTGTTATCAGTGTCCGCTCCGTGCTGCGGGCTGGATTCTGGCGCCAGTGATGGACCGTGCTCTCAGCAGAGGCCATAAACAGATCGATAAGAAAATGCAGCCCCGGGGGCTGGAGGTGTGACAAGGCAGCCGTGGTTTCAAAAGCCTTGCTGGGACCCTTATTAAATTCATTTGTGCTTCTGAAAACAATTGGCCCCTTGTTGGGTTACATGTAGCTGTAAAATATTGGTCTGAAGGAGGCATGAAACGTGTCACTGCCCCAGGAGAACAACCTGGGGCTCTGTCAGAAGACCAAGAAGCAGGGAAATCTAAAATGCAATTAACTTTAAAAAAAAAAGTAAAAATCAAAACAACGTCCCACCCTTCTCTCACTGAGCACATCAAAACCTGAGAACAGGAGGCGTGACGGGCTGCAGGAGGATGGGTGCAGGTTTGCTCCGGCGTCGCAAAAGAAACTTTACAAGTGATGCAATACTGAAATGATGCATTTTTGGAGATTGCATATTTGCAACCTAATCTTTTTTTTGGTCCATCATTGCACTTTGCCCTCTCATGAAGCAGAGCCCACAAGCCAGCCCCGGGCAGAGACTGGCTGGCCATGGCTCGGGAACAAGCGCAAGAGCATCGCTGCTGCAGGGCGCACGGGTCTCCTCTCACTGCAGCCTTTGGGGCCCATCCCAGGGGAATGGGCCAAATCCATCCGGAATCTGTCTTTTCGTTCCCCGTTGGACCTGGCACAGCCTGAAGTCAGCACCTTCGCTGCCGCCGCAGCCTCCTCTCCCCATCCCAGCCCGCCGCGGTGCTCAGGGCCGGAGCATGCCAGCTGCGGTGGCTTTCATGGGCGACCACGGCCACCTCCAGCCTTAGGGGTGCCACCCTGTGTCACCCTGGCCGGGTGCTGTGTTTGTGGCGTTGAGGCCACTCATTTCTCAGAAGCCTCTAGATGGCAATCGCTCGCAGCTCTGCCCAGGCGCCTCGTCCCCGGCTCTCTGAGCTGGCTGGGAAAACTGGGGCTTGCAGAGCCACCGGCTATATTGCCAGCGACCCTCGGTGTTGCATCCTGCCTGGGAAGAAATAATGCTTTGAGCCCGGTTTTATTTCTCAGCATCCTTTTAGTGTTGCTACCTGCTGGTTGGCCGTGCCGGGAGCGGGGGGGTATGGTGTCCCCGGGGGACCCGCCGCTGTGCTTTGGGAGCACGGAGCAGGAAGGCAAGCTGGCGAGCGCATCTCAGGTCTGCCATCGGCCCCAACACCAGCGGCTGTGTCCTGCAGGGGCCACGCATATCTGGAGAAAAATCATAATTAAGTCACCCATTTTATTCCTAGCTGGCTAGAAAAGGCTTTTCCCATCACATCTGAACTTAAAACTGTCTTTTTACAGGCAGAGTGACCAGCCAGGCAGGGAAGGCTTTGCAGGCTGTCTCATTGCAGTGGGTGCTGGGGTGGGCTGAGCTCAGGTCACCCTGGATTTGGCCACCCCTAGCCAGGAGCCGCTGGCCAGGTGCCCTGTGTGGGTCCTGCTGGATCCTGCTGCAAATGGGTGAGACTGGAGCAGCTTCAAGCCAGGAAAGAGCAAATACTGCGTCCCTCGGGGCTGGGCAGAGCATTCATCACGGCACAACATCATCGTCAAGAGCAGCGACACGACCGGAGCGCTGCCACGTGCAGCACCGCAGCCGTCCCGGGCAGTCCCTGGCGATGGACGCAGTAAATTGCATTTGTTGTGTTAAGAAAGGAGAGCGCTTCCAGCCCAGGGGGCTGCTCACAGCAGCTGCCAGGCAGATAATATGGCAAATATTGCCAGTTTTCTCTGACAAAATATAATCACAGGTTTTTTCAGCCTCAGTGACGGGAGATGGGGAAAAGCAAGAGTCACCTTCCAGCTTTGTTTCTGCGTGCTCACACATACACAGGAACTTTTCCTCTCTAATTTCCATCTCTGCTTTCTGCAGGTTACCGAGCTGCTGCAGGAGCCAGCAGCAAGTTTTCACATTAAAATCTCTGATTTAGTGGAGCTGCTTCACCCTCCCTCCAGCTGAGGAGGCTCCGTTGGTCCTGCTGCCCACCCTGTGCTTTCAGTTTCTCAGGTAACAACTTTTCTGCAAATACGGGCTCAGATTTTTCAAGGAAAGTGCCTGGGCTCTTCCTGCCCCTCAGGTGCATCCCTCTTTTTCCCCCCTGAGGGCCATTTGCAGGTGAAGGTGTAGGACATGAGTCAGGGTGGGAAGCAGCGAGAGCCCCAGCAGCGCAGCCCGGTGTGCGCCGCCCAGCACGGCTGGGCACAATCACCAATTACCCCCCCAAAAAAGGGGCTGCTCATTCATTCTGGGTCAGAAACAGGATGACCTGCTGGTGAGCTGGGCACCAAAGAGCTTTCCCAGCATCTCTGGAGGACTAGTTTTCCCTGGTGAGACATTTGCCCAGGGCTGAAAGTTCACTAGGCACCAAGGACGAAGGGCCGCAGAAGGGAGCAGATAGAAAATTATGAACCGCTATAGAAAATGACAAATCATTAGAATAATAAATAATGCAGTAAGAGGTAATTAATTATCTCTATTTATGCTGTGCTGCCTGGTTATTGATTTAGATGTGTTTTCAACCTAGGCAGCCCTTCAGATGAATCCTTCAGGATTCACTCAGATGGATCCTTCAGGATTTCATCTGTGTTTTTCCATCTTCCCTTTGTTAAAGCCCACTGCGTTGCAGGTTTTTGCGGGACTCACAGTCTCCTGGACGGGGAATTAGTCCTGTATTTCCCTGGCACAGACCATCCTACGCCAGCGCTGGGCACTTCTGCATCTTTCAGCACAGATGTGGCCACGCGTGTTAAGATCAGACCATAAGGACAGAAAAATAACCCACACGTGAAGCCTGGGAATAACAGCGTGGACGTGGTCACATCCCATCCCTTGCTGGTGCAGTGATGTCAGAGACACCAGATGTCTCCGTTACTGCCCAATTTAACAGTGCCTAATGAGGTCACTTCCATAAAAGAGGCAATTATTTCCTGGGAGCCATTTGCTAACATAATTAAGTCTGCTTTTATGCCTGGCTTTAGCGACTGGTGGAGAGCGGGGCGCCTGTGCAAAGCAAAGCGAGGAGGGACCGATTCAGCAGTCACCACCGCCATGCGTCAGTCCATCAAAACAGGGGCTTTTTGGTTACTCTTTCCCAGAAACGAGTCGGGTCGGCTCTGGCTGGATCTGACCAGCAGCCTCTGCCTCAGGAGGTGAGTTTCCCCAGTAGCTGCTGGTTTGTGCTGGAGCGATGAGCTCGGCGGTCCCCGACGGCTGGGGCTTGGCCGTGCCCAGGAGCGTGGACTTAGGGCAGCCAAACAATTCACCGCTCAGGTTTGTGAACACACGCTCACCTGTCACCGCAGCGGCTGCTGTGCCCCGGGCTGGTTTTTCATCCTATTCCCTGTTCCAGGGATACTCCACATGCATTGTCATTTGTAAGTGTAAAACATGGGGTTTAACCACTTGTTGTATCTGGTATCTTGGAGGCAACGGAGCCTGGAGGATTTTCTTCACTTCTCTTTTCTTAGAAAATTGACTTAGTACAGATGTCACTCTGAGCACTTTTATTAAAATAAATAGGAAAGGGCTGTGTCCCCAGAGGCCATCCCACTCCTTTTCATAGAATCATAGAATTGTTTAGGTTGGAAAGAACCTTTAAGATCATCAAGTCCAACCATTAACCTAACCCTTGGCATAACGCTGCCAAGTCCACCACTAAACCGTGTCCCTCAGCACAACATCTAGTCGTCTTTTAAATACCTCCAGGGATGGCAACTCAACCCCTTCCCTGGGCAGCTTGTTCCCTTGCTTGATAACCGTTTCGGTGAAGCCATTTTTCCTAGTATCCAACCTAAACCTCCCCTGGTCCACAGTATTGCTGATACAAGCCAGGATGCTGTTGGCCTTCTTGGCCACCTGGGCACATTGCCAGCTCATATTCAGACCACTGTAGACCAACACCCCCAGGTCCTTTTCCACCAGGCAGCTCTCCAGACACTCTTCCCCCAGCCTTTAGCACTGCATGGGATTGTTGTGATCCAAGTGCAGGACCCAGCACTTGGCCTTGTTGAACCTCATACCATTGGCCTCGGCCCATCGATCAAGCCTGTCCAGATCCCACTGCAGCCTTCCTACCCTCAAGCAAATCAACACTGCCAGCCAATTTGGTGTCCTCTGTAAACTTACTGAGGGTGCACTTGATCCCCTCCTCCCAGTTGTTGATAAAGGTATTAAACAGAACCAGCCCCAATACTGACCCCTGGGGAACACTACTTGTGACCGGCCACCAACTGGATTGAACTCCATTCCCAAACCTGGTGGGTGAAACATGACCACGAGCATCTGCCAGGGCAGAGCAGCCTTAGAAACAACAGCTCCAGCCCTTCCTGCTCGAGTGCAGCTTTAATTAAAAAATAAACTGTCAGACACCATAAAAAATTAAAACTTAAACGCCTTTAACATCCATCTGCAAGTCTGGTGTGCAAACCTGATGAGTCAGAGCGGCTGCCACCCCCTGCCTGTCCTCGAAAGGCTCCGTGTCCCCAGGCAGGAGCCCAGGTCCTGCTGCTGGCACCTGATGTCCTCCCGCAGGGTGGCCTGCAAGGAGCGTGCCCCCCTCCCGATGTGGCTGTCGGCAACAAACAAGGGAGCCTGAGTCCCTCCTGCAAGCTCCCAGGAATGCTTAAAGTGCTTTCATTTGATTTTATAAGGATCTTTCAGCTCCCTCGTGGACAAGGCGGATGTCACCCAGGTGGGGAGGAGTTTTGTGCCAGAGCAGGCGGAGCTGTCACTGCGCCGGGGAGCACGTGGGACAGCAGGTAATGGGTGCCAGGACTGGCCACACTCTGTTTCGGAGCTCACAGTGATGGGGACAACTAGCAATCCCACGGGGGAACTTTTCATCTACCTTATCTTGCGCTTAGTGCTTTGATCCATTCCCCACAGCAATAAACAGGGCAGTTTATTACTGCTCTGCAAGGGGAGAGATTTAGAAAATTACAGTGCTGCCAGGCCACCACTAAATTATTTAATCTTTTCTGAAAAATCAGCCCATTGTCTGTTGTGGAGGGAAACTCCCCAGGCTCTGCCTGGAGCCTCGGTCTCTCCTTTTACAGGGGTTTTTTGCATTCATCTTTGCATTTTTGCTATTACTGCTCCCGGTGAAAGCGGACGTCCCCCTGTCCAGCACGCTGGGGTTGATAAAACTTGCTCAACTCCCAGGCGTGCTGCTGCTCTTGTGTGATTATTCCTGTTAATTACTTCCTTCATAGCAGAAGCCAGATACAAAGCCGCCAGCTCTGAGCGCTGCTTGGCTTTTGCCCTTGCATCTGCTGGCTTTGGAGACTCCTCTTGGAGCAGCAGCTCTCGGTGCCGTTGTCCGGGAGGACAAATGGCAGCGCTGCGAGGCACTTCGCTGCCGGGCCTCTGAATCCACCCACAATGCCCTGAAGCCTCCCCTGCAGCCCCTTCCAAAATGTTATTCCAAAATATTTCCCTTCCTGGTGCTTTTCTGGATGTTTGAGTGTTGGATGCACAGAGATGTGATGGTCAGAGCAGAGGATGCAGGAGCAGAGGCCATAGCTGGGTACCAAAGCCCATCGCATCCTCCACGAGGTGGGGTGCTTTGTCCCCGGGCGCCCCAGGACACGTGCCTGACCCGTGTGGTTCCCGGCCACCGATCCACACACGCTGCCCGCACTGGGGGCGTCCTCCCATGAGGAATGGCCTTTGCAGCGGGCGCGGGTGGTTCTGGGCAGCAGGAGCATTGGCAGAGGGGCTGCGGAGGGAGCAATGACTCTGGGGTCAGAGCAGTCTTGGCATGGCTGAGAAAATAGGGTCATTAAACCCCAGACCTACAGAGTTTCCTCTCCCTGCGGATCCATTCACCGCATGTTTATTGACCGGCAGGAGCGACAGACTCTCCCAGGCACATCGGCTGTTTCTGCGTATTCCTTCATCCCAGGCTTGCTGGGATCTTGCTGATCGCTTTGCCCCCATTCCCACATGGGAAAAAGCCAGCTCATGACGAAGGACAGGGAAGATGATGCTCATCAGGAGCATCACTGAGTCATTTACTCCCTACTCACTCGCAGGAGCAGACATGCCACAGCTCACAGGCTGTACCACAGATCAAATCCAGGAGAAATCAGACTAATAAGCTTCCTGGCAGGGCTGGGAATAGAAAGAGGATTTTACACTGCAGGTTTCAGCTTGCCCTGCGCTGAGCTCCTGCTGCAAAGCAGCAGAGCCCACTGCAGATTTGCTTTTGGGATGCCGAATGGTCCTTAGTAGAGCGGCCAAAGCCATCGGTGCCCCCCCTGGCCCGCAGGCAGGGACCCCCACTGCAAACGTTGCAGGGACAACACGTGTGCAAAGTGGTCCCACAAAAAGGTGGTGCACGGGCTGGGGTTTATTCGCAGGTGCTTTTGAGCAATGATGCAATTTGGGGAAATCTGCAGTCCCTTGTGAGCCGAGGAGCCCTGCCGGGTGGTGGGGACACCTCTGCCACCTGCACATCATTGCCCACCCTCCGTGGACAGGAGACATCACTCGTCTCAGAGGACAGGAGGCATTTAAAGAAACTTTTCAGCATTAAATGCCCACGACTGACAACAGACCCAGTCTGAGAGTTGCCACCCAGTTGACATCTTGAATGGGTTGGAAGACCATGGGTTTATCCTTGTCCCCAGCTGGCTGCGCTGCTATTCTCTGTTCAGGACAGGGTGCCTGCAGCTGTCAGCGGCCGCAGCGGAAAGCAGAGTGAGAGGCAGGACTCGCATAAAGCCTCCCCCTGTACAGCTCCCTGCGCTGATGTGGTGTCAGAGCAAACTGAACCCCAGTCTGAACGCACAAACAAAAACGCCAGGATCTGGGAACCTAAACCAGAGGCAATACGCACCTGCGCAGATTTTCCTCTGTGCTGACGCCTCGTCATGAGGGCTTAGACGCCTGCAGTCGTCTGCTGTGGTGGCTCTCCCCTGCTGGGCACGGGTCCCAGCCACGCGCCCGGCTCTTCCTGACATCCTTAAGCACCACATCTACATGTCTTTTAAATACCTCCAGGGATGGCGACTCCACCACTTCCCTGGGCAGCCTGTTCCAGTGCTTAATAACCCTTTTGGTGAAGAAATTATTCCTAATATCGAATCTAAATATCCCTTGGTGCAACTTGAAGCCATTTCCTCTTGTCCTATCGCCTGTTACTTGGGAGAAGAGACTGACCCCCCCTCGCTACACCCTCCTTTCAGGGAGTTGCAGAGAGCGATAAGGTCTCCCCTCGGCCTCCTCTTCTCCAGGCTGAACACCCCCAGCTCCCTCGGCCGCTCCGCACAAGACTTGTGACCCCTCACCATCTCCATTGTCCTTCTCTGGACCCGCTCCAGCACCTCAATGTCTTTCTTGTCGTGAGGATGAAAACAGGGGCAGAGAAAGGGCCACCCGCTGCCGTCACCGCTGCTGCAGCACGCCTCATTAGCATGAGGTTAATTACACACGGAGCAATGGTCTAATCAGCGGTGACGTGGTGGGCTGGCAGGAGCGAGCGCTGCCAGCGCCTCGTTTCCTCACAAGGCAGCCACTGGCGAACACAGCTGCTGCTAAAGGCCAACCCCAGCCGCTGGTGAGCTTCAGCATTTTGGTGGAAAAAAACCCCTCACCCAATGAAAATTACCTCCCCAAAACTAAAATTTCAGCCTTTGCAGGGGGAGGTGGCAATCCTGCCCTGGGACCAGGGAGCTGCCAGCGGGATGTCCCCAGTCCCGCCGGGGAGCCTGGTGCTGGCTGAAGCTCAGGCCCAGGATGCAACAGAAATAGTTCCCAATTGACCTTTTTGGCTATTTTGGCAGATTTTTTGTTTAATTTCTTTTCTGGATCAAAAAAACAGGTTTTTTTTTTTGAAAAAACTCCCAGTCTGTGATGGCAAGGGCAGGCATGAGTTGCTGCGTGTCACCAGCCTCTGGGCACCTGGGGCTTTTTCTGGTGCTCCAAGATCTGCTCGTGAAAAACATCGTCTTTGAAAAAGCTGACAAGTTTTTGTTTTGACCTTTTCCAAGAAAAAAAAGGAAATTGTGGCCCTTCCTCAGCAGGGCTGGCTGGAGGACAGGAGGGGAGACCCTGTGGGGTGTCCGGGTGGGATCCATCCGAACCTCGAGACGGCCAGGAGGCATCACTGGGGACAGCTGGATGCTGGGGCACATCCTAGGAAGAATCCTGGGGAATCCTCCAGCGCCAGGGAAGAAACCTGTTCTGGGTTCTGAACACTCCCTGCTCGAGCCTGGCTGAGCACAGGAACCGGAGATTTACAGAAAAAATAGTGATGGTGAGCAGATAGGTGAAGGCAGAAGAAAACGTAGGCCAGCAGCACAGCTTCCCTGACACAAGGTGGGATAAAAGCCATCTCTGACAGAAATGGCTCAAGAAAGGTGGGACTTAGGGGAACCTTCTCTCTTTTCCCTCTGCAAGGGACACAAGACCCAAGAGTGGCAGCAAGGCTCCCCAGCCAGGGCTGGCATTTGGGGACAGAAAGGGAAATCCCATGCCCAAAGGCCCCTTCCTAGGGTAGGGGGAGGAGGAGATGCTTTTCCTTTCCCCCATCATTAGAGGATGCACCTGAACGGCCACAATGGGGCTCTCTTGCTTTCCATACTTAGTCAACTTCATGTAACACTTTTACAACGGTTTCCGGGGGAATATTTGTGATTATGGAGTGAAAAACGTGAATAATCTGCAGTGTTTTCTGAAAAGTTGCCATCTCTGTGCACAGCCCTGCCAAAACGCTCGCTCGCAGAAGCGCTCGTGGGAAGCGAGGGCGCCGTGAGAGCGGATCCACCTCCTGGCGCAGGGAGAAGGCGCTTTGTCACCGAGGGGGAGGGTGGCACTGGGGCTGCTCACCCCAGCGGGCAGAGGAGCGAGGGACATGCCAGGGGTGCCCTCGATGGCCGTGCCCTCCCCTCCGTGTGCTCAGCCGGGGCAGGGTACCCAGCGCTGCACTGGCACCGGGGATGCTCCACTGGCTGGATCAGCGTGTCAAAGCCCCCATCACCATCCAGCTCCAGTGTTTCTGGGCTGGCTTCTGCCAGTTGAGCATCACACAGCAACAGCTCCTGGGGGCTCACCAACCTCCAGCAGAGACACTGTCACTGAGCTCCAGCAGCACAAATCAGCAGCCCCAAGGCCTTTGGAGCAGGCGTTTGCTGGCAGAGCAGCGTTTGGAGGGCTCTCTTTCCTCTTTTTTCATTACAGTGCTTTGCACTACATTTTATAACGCAGTTTCTGGAAGCAGTAGTGAAGAGCATCTGCTGACAAACACCTCCCATGGCCACCAGCACTGTCGAGCAGCACTCAAGCCCAGAGCAGCAGCTGAGCAGAGACACTACAAGGAGCTGGACGGCTTTCAATGTCTCATCCTTCCTGACTAAGTCCTCGCTGTGCAGAAGAAGGGAAGGAGGAGAGGGGGCAGCTGTGTCTCTACAAATCCCGCTCCATCACAGAGCAACATAAATCACCACCAGCCGAGGCCCCTGACAGCCTGCTGCCGAATTCCCCATCTTTACAGCCAGAAAGAATTTAAAATATTAATTTCACTGCTAGTGTTTGGCACATCCTTCTTGCGCTGCTTAATGCTCATCTCTCCCTGTAGAATGAGCTTTATGCATTTCACAAGGCGTCCCAAGTTTTCATGTTGCCTGAAGGGAGAAGTAATCCCCCTAATTCATTGCTGTGACCTTTAGGAGGAGCGCAAGGACCCCAGATGAGATGTATGTATGCATGAGGTCTTGCTGCCATGGGGGAAGGCAAAAACTGAGTGCCACCACGGTACCGATGACCTCTGAGAGCCACGATGGACCAGACGGAGGAGCAAGTGCTGTTCAGACAGGTGAGGATGCTCCTGCTTATGCTCATCCATCCAACGCCGCACCCCAGGGCCAGTTATGCCACGGCAGACTCACGGCCAGATGGGCACAACTGAGCTGCACCAACACCAGCAGCCACACCGTAGTGTTTACAGCACTGTCAAAGTGCAATAATCCTTTGCACCCATAAAAAATCCAATTTTTCTTGGGGGGTGAATGACTGCCAAAGGGTTCTTGGCAATTGCTCTGGATACAGGCTGTGCCAGGAAAAAAAAGCAAAGCCTGGCTATTCCACAGCCGTCTGCCCTGAGCCCCGGAGACTGTCTGTCAGCGCGGCCCGAGCTCCCTCTGCAGAAGGGCTGTCCCGTGGGCTCCTTCTGCACAAGTTCAGTCCTACCATATGGCTACAGGCCATCTTAATGCCCCGTGCAGACCTCTAGCAGGATCCACAGCTCCTGTGCTATGGTCAAGTGGTGAGTATAAATACAGAAAGGTTTATCACAGGGACCAGGTACCAGGGTGCCTCTGGTAAATGACTTATTTTTTTTGTTTTCTCACACCCATTTTTCCTCCAGGGATGAAATGCTCAGCTCAAATCTGGCAGCAGACACCAGGGCTTGGGCTCCCCGGTGCACCCCACTGCATCCATCCTGCCCTGGGATAGCTCCGGCAGCAGCAGCCCAGGGATGGGAAGGCTCCTGCACAGCCGGGGCATGGGGGGACCTGCCACCCACATGGGGACCATGACGTCCCCTGGGTCACCCCCTCAGCTTGCACACTGCCAGCTGCCTCAGCACAGACACCCTTTTGTCCCTCTTTTCTCTCTCCCCAGCAGGATCTTGCCCTCAGGGCTGGCAAAACCCCCATGCCAGAGGTGGTCAAGATGGTTGAAAGCAGCCGGAGCTGCTAGAAAGCAGGTATGGGCACACACTGAGTGACTCACAAACCTCTGCTCCTCCCCAAAGTGGACAAAAAGCTGATCTTGGAATGGCTATTTATGTAAGTGCATTTTGGGTGGAAGCGCAAGCTCTGTTCTCACAGCAGCATCACTGCTGGGTAGAGTCGTGTGAAATGCGGCTTGTGCAGTTGAGGTTTGTTTTCCTGGTACAGCTTTATTTTGCGTGACAAACCCTGGAATACCTCTCTAGCCTCCCATTTTCGAGATGCGTTATGGCTGCTCCATACAGACCTGGCTCTCTGACCATCCAGGTTTTGCCTCAGACAGACATGGATAGTGACAGTGGCCACCCCCCTCAGCTGTTCTGGCACCTGAACTCCCATCCTCATGCTCCCGCCCAGCTGGTCTGTCCATGCCGGAGGCTGGCGGCAGCGGATGGTCCTTGCTCTTCCCAGGTACATCCCATGTAGATGCTCCCACGACAGTGGTGTGAATTGCTATGGAAACAGAGAGCCAAGGCAAACAAAATCTGCCTTTGAGAAGCCACTGAGGGAGTATTGGTGAGGGACAGGCTGCGTTCATCCCTGCTGCCTTCAGCCTCAGCCCCAGGGACTTACAGCTCCAGAAACAGCAGGGACAGGACAAGGAAACCTCATCCCGGATCTCCCTGGACATGATGCAACCTTCCCCAGGGCGCTGAGGGTTAATAATTCCCTATTTCTGTGAGCCAGTAGGAGTTTACAGTGATTTTGGTGTGCACATCAGCCTGATGCTGTGTCGCGCTGCTGTGCTGGTGAGGACCAGCGGCAGGACAGAGCTGAGGAGTGAAACCTCATCAAACCGTGGGATCTCAACTGCCTGTGCACCCTCAGCACAAAAATTAGTCCCTGCTAATTTCCTCAAACTGTTGCACGGGCATAGGCATGACCATATTTAGAGCTGAAATCTGGTCTCATTTTTCTTTCCAAGTGGCACTGGTGGCTGGCTGAAGTCTCCTGTCCCAGCTGCTGGGGCTTACTGGTGGCTGCTGCAAGCCCGCTGATGCCTTGCTTGCTCGTGGCCAGGAGACAAGGAAAGTGGCTACTGGGTGCGAAATGAGGTCTCCAAATTATTCTTTAATAAATCTCAATGTGCTATTGCCCAAAGCCTCATCAGGGCCAAGGGATGCATCCCACAGGGCACAGGCAGCCCCTGCCCGATGCGGAGCCGCAGCGGGAGCAGAGGAAAGCCCTGCACTGGCAGAGCAGGGACCAGCTGGCCGCCTCCCTGCTTCTCTCCAGCAGCACTTTACCTCCACTTTAAGGTGCCCAGAGGACGAGGAGGCTTTCCAAAACATCAGTTTCTGTTCAATCAGGAATCCGCCTCTCCTTGTCCGCCCTGGGTTTCCAGCCTCCGGCCCCTTTAGGGCGCAGTGGTTCAGCTGGGTTTCCTTGCTGCTGCAGAGCTGACTTTGCCTTCTAGGCACTTAGGTATAAATAATCTTTTACTATATTAATTACTTTGCACAGAAGGATAAGACATAAATTATAACCCAATGGGTTATAATTGCATGTTCTTAACACGTGTGCCTCGTTACTAATTATCCCCATTCTCCCAAGCAGCTTGAAAAGCAGAAGCATTGAATCACGGCTTCCAGGGAATCAAGCTGCTGAGGCAGGAGAGCGAGCCCCTTCTTCCCGCCAAAGAGGGGTAAAATACTGCCCCAAATACAAAAACAGCCCCTCGTCCCCCCATATTAAATTTGTTGGAGGCTGGAGCCTGCACTGATGCCCGCAGCAGGTCCAAGACCTTCCTCCCGTCCCATGGGGCTTCGGTCCTGCCTCTTTCCACTGGTAAAGCAGCTTCTCCTGGGTTTATACCAAAAAAAACAACTATATTGAAAGCTCTTTGACTTACATCTCCTAGGAGGGCTGTGGCTTTCCAGCAAGTACCCTTTGGGGCAGGATGGGTGATTACTGGCTCTGCAGAGGCTGCAGTAAAGAAACAGGCAAAAAATGTCATTGTTGTGGCTATGAAGATAAGACGACCTGCCATCTATCCTTGGTTCACTCCAGGAATTAGCTAATAAAATACTGTGCTTTGTATCCACAGCCTGGGCAATAGCAGCAGACATCACCCTAGGTTTTGAGCTCACCATAGCCCAGGTAACACCAGCAGGCTTCTGGTACCAGTAGAGATGGCCTCGGGATGCCAAAAGTATATTCAACTCCAGACTTCAAAGCTCAAGACCTTTCAAGTCCAGACTGTTGTTTCTGCTTATAGAAAGTGTCTTGTATCTCAGACCACGCAGAGATAGACATGTCACAAGAGGAGAAATTTCTATCTGCAGTGGGCAGCGTGTCCTGGGCTGCAGTGACCCAGAGTAATGCTGTGGAGCCCAACAACGCCACATTGCATTTACTCAGCCACAAAATAAATCAGGATTTTGTCCTTAGGGTAGCTTTTCACAGCCTTTCTCAGCTATCTTCCACACAGCCTCCTTCTGCTCCCAAAAGTGTTTATTCTCTGCTAGGAGAGCCCACAGCCAGCACATCCCACAGCCTTTCCTCCTCAGCTTGCTGCAGAGCCCTTTGGCTCCAGCCCCCCATTTCTAGGCTGGCTCCCTTGCAGCACAAATAACACCTGGAAGCTTTTTTGGACAAACTTCCAACCTCAAGATACTGTAATTCACAGACCGCTCTATTCTGGTGATGACATTCAGAGGGCAGAAGCAGACTTGGCCGTGCCGAGGACTTAAAAACGACATGTGCGGACCACGCTGAGCCTTGGTTTTACAGTGCCAAGCGGGGCAGTGCGTAAGGGTTGGGCTGAGACCAAAGATTTGCAGAGAAAAGGTGGAGCTGAGCCCCGGTTCCCTTTCCCCACGCACTGATCCGCGCGGCCCTGCAGCTCCGCGGGGCTCAGCAAGCATCGGGGGGATGAAGGGCAGGGAGAAGCCCGTGGAGTCAGGGCGATGTGCTTCCCAAAGCCGCGCTCGCCGCAGCGCACGTCTGAGCATCTATCCGGGGACTTTCAAACACCCAGCCCGGATCCAGCTATAAAAATAGTTGCAAGTGTTAATTGCAGGCAGCGACAGTTCAGCAAGCTTCTACCGAAACCTTGGCTGAACCTGGGAACGAGCAGATAAAATATGATCCTTGCACAGCTTGCAGGAAACCTTGGATTTTGCTGAAAGGGACAGATAGGCAGGAGAACAGGGAGCGCGTTGTTTCTGTTCTTTTCACGGCAGGAATACAGTGTATTTGCAAGGTTATCTTTCTCTGAATGGCAAATTTCCCCTCCTCTCATAACTCCTTTATTGCTCACAGCTTTGTCGTATAGCTTTCCTTGACAGCGTTTATTTTTAAGGCCATGTTCCATCATTTATGTGACATATCATGGAGATAATTGGACTTTCCGTATGTGGTGCGAGAGGCATTGCCAGCCCCGCCGAGAAACCGCCTCAGCCCCTCCTCGCTGCAGTCCCTGCCCCTGTTAGCAGCACAGCTCTAATGAGCCTGGAGAAATTAGCTTTTATTAGTAGTCGATCAGAGAAAACATTTCAGCAGCTCGATTAAGATTACCTCCCCTTGTTAACGGCATATTCCTGCTTTTGCTGAGCCTCATTGTAGGAAACGGAGGGATTTTCCCCCCCCCTTTTATCTGAATTTCTGCAGGTGCAAGGAGCAGGGGGAGCAGCCCCAGACCCAGCTCCCTGTCCCACGTGCAGACAAATGTTGCTACATGCTGGCTTAAAAACAACAATATTTCACGTTGCAGATTTTAAGACATGAGTGAAACTTGCCTAAGTTCATAAAGATTTTTTTATGGTGATTTCATGGGCAAAATGCTGCAGACTGAGTTGAGGAGCAGAAGGAGGTTCCTCCATCCATGGTGCAGCTTCCCAGGGGAAAAAGCTGCCCCAGAGGTGGCTGTGTCCCTCGGGGCGAAGGTGAGCAGAGCCAGGCTGAAACCGCACGGAGATGTTCATCCTCCTCCTCTGGCCTCAAAGAGGGCAAAACCCCACAGACATCGGGGCAGACGATAAACTGCATCTCCCAGGAGCCTCCCCTTCAGAGGGGACTTTGGAGACGCCTGTGTCTGCGTCTCGCCAAGCACATAATTGCTGCTTCAAATAATTACGCCTTGAATTAAAATAGCTCCCGAGCAGCCTGCAAAGCATTTCGTCTTTAGTGCCTCGATACCGCAGCAGGGGTAAGCCATGCAGGTTGGAGCCGGCACGGGGCCGGGAGGTGACTGTCCCATTGTCTCCCAGCCTGAGAGCTTGCGGTGCCATCACTAGTGCAGATATATACAGGGGGCTGCGGCCAGTTTGGGGGATTTCTGAGTTTTCTGGGGATTTCTGAGATCTTTGCTGTATTTTGTTTCTGGCGACCCTGTCCATTCTCAGCACGTGACCATGGAGCGGCCGTGACCCTCCCTCCATCCCTCCCTCCCTCCCTCCTGTCCTCGGCCCCAGCTCGCCACCGGAGGCCGTATCCAGCATCCCCTCCCCTTTGTGTGGCAAATGGAAGAGCATCAGCAGATGCCTAATTTGCTGCTTTGAATGCGCATCAAAAAATCATTTGCCATGATGGATAAAATACTCTTTTCAATCTGTGATCATTTTTTATTCACTGATATTTGAGGAGAAAGCAAGGCAAACAGCGAGTGATGTCCTGTACTGATGGCAAACAGCTCCTAGGCAGTAAAGCTGCCGTGTTGCTTCACTCCTATACAAAAAAAAAAAAAAAAAACATTAGCATACTTGCATTCATTACTAGTTTAGTAAAAACCCTCAGGATAAGGGGAAGGTTTGTCATTTAACTTGCAGAATTGCCCAAAAAGAGAAGTTGACTAACCTATGAGTGATTTACACTCGCTGAAGGTATCTTGTCAAAATGAGCCCAAATTTTATGTGGCTTTCTCCCCTTGAGAGGAACATGATATTAATTTTTCACAGGCTGGCAATTTAATAAAGCAACTTTTTCTTTCAGAAAGCGCAGACGAGGTAATTTCTGCTGGCCTCCAGGCTGACAGAGCTGCCACTGGTACTGGCCGCAGTTGGAGGCTGTGATCTATCGCCCCAGGGACAGCCCGAGCAGGCGCGGGGGCCGTTAAATGCATCTCAGCTGGCCTTGGGCTACCCCAGCGCAGGGACAGGTGCTGGAGAGAGCTCCTTGACGGGGATGGCTCAGGGGCTCTACGTGTCCTGAATATTTCATTTCCTTTCCCCACCTCTGCCCCGACTCCACGGCTCCGGACATGTCCTTTCTCCCTTCTGCTCCTGGCACTGGCTCTTGTGGTTGCACCATGTCACTTGGCTCCAGCGGCTGCTTCTCCTTCGTGGCTGACAGTCCTTGGTCCAGCACAGGTGCCATAGGTGGGGGACACATCCTGCGGCCGGGGGGGACAACCCTGCCTGGGGCTGGCAGGGAGCCGGGCTGGCACCCCCTGCTGCCGCTTGCAGCAGGCTGCCCCTCCGCTTCTCTTTGCTTTCGGGCTTTGAAGGGTAGCAAGTAGTTATTCCCTGCTGCTCTGGCTTAATGTATGTCTTCATTTGCTATAATGACATGACCGTTCTGATTTATTTTTTTAAATTACAACAGCAGCAAGCGTGGGGTGACCGGCTCTTTGTCACCACCCGTCGTGCTCCCATTGGAGCCGTAGGCATGCAAGGTGGTGTCGCACATCATTTTTCTGATCACTTCGTACCGCCGAAATGCTTTGCTACAACGACAAGTGTCGGATGCCAGGCGGCCCCGACAGCAGCGCTGCTGCTGGCAACCTCAGCCTCCTCCCGCGGCCCCGCCGTGCAGTTATTGCCATTGCAAGGTCAAACGCCGTCAGCATGGACGTCCCGGCTGGGATGGCGCGGGGCAGTGGCCGAGCTGGGACAAAAGGTACACTTTACTGCAGGGAAAAAGGTTTCTGTTTAGTGACCACGACAATTTCCCCAGGCCTGTCTCACCGCTCATCCCCCAAATTTCCCACCTCCTGCCTGTCCTGCTCGTGCCGACTGGCAGCTCCATCCCTTCACCCGCCCAAGGTGGGGATTTATCATTTATTCTTCCCCGCACAGCAAGTGCCTGCCAGGCTGCCACGGCTGTCCCTGGTTTCTGCGCAGCTTCGGCTTTGTTCGGGGCCCGGCTGTTTGAAGGGCACAGCGCGAGCACCGCCTGAACGGACACTGCGTTCAGCGACATTGTCCAGGCAAAACCCGGGCTCCAAAAATCATCGTTATGAAAGAAATGTGTGGAGAGGGGACCTGTGTGAGACCAGCACAACAGCGCTTGATTTGGTGCCTATGCAAAATGAAGCAGTATTTTATTGTGGTTTTTTCATTCCAAATCATAATTTTTGTGCAGTTGTGGAAGCGGGGAAGTGAAACTGGAGCTTTGGGAAGTGAAACTGGGGCTTCGGTCACTTGCAGCTTTGTTCATCTGCTCCAAATGCTTCCCATTGAGCCCCTGGGAAGGCTGAGCAGGGTCTGCCCTCCGGCTGTTGCCCACAGATGTGCCAGCATGTGGTGGGAGGTCCCTGTCACCTCCTCTCATGGTTGCCCCCCAGCCCTGGGTGCTGCCCCAGCAGGTCCCAGGCAGATCCCCCCTGCTCCTGGGCTGCAGGGGCGGGAGGGGACCGTGGGGTGCTGGTGGCACCTGGTGGAGCTGGAGCCTCCCCTGCTTGGGGTGCTCAGGATGGTGCCTGCAGCAAGAAAACTTCCGTTCTTTGCCTCTTCCAAGGAAAAAAAAATGATTTATTAGGCTTTGCTAAGGAGTGCTCTGGTTAGATTATAGCTATTGATTCCTATAAATACATGTGTAGGACAAAGCAACTAGTCACATCCGCGCTCAGCCGACACGGGGCCGCGTCATGCAAAGACTGGTGATTTCGGCGCAGCTATTGATTTCCCTCATTGCATCCCCCGGCACCGCGTGCAGGGCGACAGTGGCTCCGGGCTGGTGTGGATCAGCCAGGACTTCCCACTGCGCCGCCTGACTTCCGAAAGCCCCGATGGGCTCATGTTTCCTCCTGTACCGGGTGAAATCCTTTTGTGCCTGGAAATGGGCGGATTTGCTATCATAGCAGGGAATCAGAAGAATCCCAAACGACCCTGGGTGCGTGCGTGCCATGGGGAGGGAGCGGGCGCACGGCGGGTCTCAGCAGCGCTGGCTGGTGAGGCTCTGCCACTTCACCCATTTATTTATTTTGCTGGGAAGATGTAAAATATTTGCAGTTGGGTTTAATAACTGATTTTCGCATCCTTGGGTAGGAGGCGGTGGGAGCTCTTATCTGCCTCTCCGTCAAAGGGAGCTTCGGAGAACACTGCTGGAGATGTGAGGTGGTTGCTCCCGAGGAGATGCAGGGAGAATGGCTGCAATGGCACCAAAGCTATGCTCCAAATTGTAAACTATCATTAAGACATTCAGCAGGCAGAAACGTTTCCCTTGAAAGCAGACAGAAAAAAAGCCCAGTTCCCCCCAAACAGCAGTGCCCAGGGTGATGCCTGGGCTTGGTGGATGCACGGGGAGGACAAACCCGGCCACTGCTGGTGTGGAGACAGGACCCTGCGAAAACCAGCAGCCAAGGCAGAAAACCAGCACCTCCTTTCCCCCTGTTGCCGCTTCTCATTTATCCCAGGGAATTGCCTCCTGTTCAAAAAAAATCTGAGGGCTAACAATTTTCTACCCCCTTTTAAAAAAATTTTTATTAATTCCTCCCTTTTTCTGAGCAAGGAAGAGCTGGGGACAGCACACCGAAGGGAGAGCTCAGCCACCCCGCCACCCTCTGGCAAACACCAGCAACGAGTAGTTTTACTCGTTGAAAGGAGGAATTTTTGCCCCCTGAAGCTGCTGGTGGGAAGCGCCGGGGGCAGACAGCTGCCAGAGCTGCCCGGGCCTTTCTTCAGCAGCAGCACATCTGAACAAGAGGAGACCCCCGAGAACCACAGCTTTCCCCCCGCTGGGCTTCCGCCCTCCCAGGTATGGGATGGGCCAGCCTCTGTTCAGCTCTCGCATGGTTTTTTTGTGTTAGCCAGAGATATGGGGATCATCGGGCCATGCTTTTCAGGAGCAATGGGGTGAGGGTGCAGCCAGGAGCAGCGCCCCCTCACCCGCAGCCTCCCTGCTCCCCCTTCCCTCCTGGCAGGCTTTTGCCCCAGTCCCTGCTCAGATAACTCCCCGGCGCACCGTCAGGACACCAGCATCTTTCAACCCCCTTTTAGCAGCTCTGTGGTTAGATCTGGTTCACCGAGAAGCACCGACATTAGTCCAGCGGTGGCTGCAGCAGCAGCTTGGGGTATAAAGGCAGCGGCTTTCCAAGAGCGCGATTACTCACGGCTCTTGCAGAGACCCTTATAATTCATCTATTGTGCGGGCAGGATTTCTCAGGAGTGAGTTCCATTAAGCTGCGTGTGCGGGTTAATTAATTTTTAATGTTAACAACCTTTTCTTTGTATCACATGGCGGTTCATCAAGTTCTGGAGGGGAGAAAAAGCCCACCTTCCCGCAGCAGCGGCTTGGCTCTTTGCTGAGAACGTCTTTCAGCAATTATATATGTGAACATAATTTTCTCTGCTTTATAGCTCTACCCTGTAATCTAGGGAAAGTGACATTTTCCACTGCACAATATGGGTTAGGCTTTCGTTCTGATGATGTTGCCTTTGCCAATAGATTTTTTCCCAGTGGCATATGGCACACAACGTTACATCTGCTCCCATTTCCAAGAGATCCTCTACCCTTTGTTGAATTTTTACAAATGCTATCAGTCTAAATAATCCAGAAGGCTGCTATGGCAACAAAACGAGAACTCTGTTTCTTTCTCTTCCCTTTTTTTTTTTCTTTTTTTTAACCCTGGAATACAAGGGAGAAGGACGCTGGCTGTGTCTTCCAGCAGCCGGCAATGCTGGTGCCGATGCCTTGGGATGGGGTTTGGGTCCTGATCAAACCCCACCACCCTCCTGTGTCTGTTGGCGTTGTCATACACACAGGAAAGAGCAGAGCAAAACAAATGATCTCTTGATATGGGCCGTGTCACTCTGGTTCTGAAGTGGGATGTGACCTTTTTAGCACTGGACACGCCTGAGTGGGTAAATGAAAATCTGCTCATCGCTGGCTGCAGGAAAATCCCTTCATCCCGCCCGAGCGTCCCGTGCCATCCCACTGCGGGGGGGCATGGGGAGCGCCTGGGCCAGCGGAGGAGCAGCATTCACCAATTTGGGGAAAATTTGAATTTCTGCAGCCATAAGAACTTCTCTAAAAGAGTCCACCAGGAATCTCTGAGACTGAAACCCCTTCAGACAGCTTTCCCTCTCCTGCTCCCCTGGGATACTCTAATTGCCTTGTTAACCAAACTGCGCTCTTTTCGTAGCATTGCCCTCGCAGCCTTGCTATCCATTTTGATCATTTTTATCCCCATTTCTGTGCTGCTTCCATGGGAAGCCGACTAGGTAGCTTTTTCTATCAACAGCAATGGGAGCCAGCACTGAAGGCATGTGTGTCGTGCAAAAACTTGTCCCAGTACTTTGAATGTGGAGCTGTTCTGTGTCATCTGGAGATAAAAATTAGAGAATGAAATAAAGCCACAATTCTGGCTTGAATTAGCCAGCAGCTCGTGTAGGAAATAAAAATCAATGAGGCACAGAGCAGATAAGGTCTGCAAGGGACTTTTCAAGACTGTCTCCATTCATTAAAAGCTACTTCCAGGTCATGGCCTCCTAAGATCTCAGACACGCAAATTCTCTTAATTTCTGCTAGGAAAAGCAGCCAGAGTTACAGTCCCCCATTAGCCAGGCCCTGGTTTTGAGTGGTTGGAATGGGAGCAGGTTTTTAAGGAGACTCTTAATGCTGTGTCCAGCATTACAAACACAGAGAGTTTGCCTTAACCCATGGGGTGCTAAACCTTTCAAAAACCCCGCTGTAAAAGAAAAAACCAGCACACATCGCTGGGAAAGGTTTCACGTTTTATTCAGGCAGTGAAACAACTGAAGCAGGGCATAAGTAAATCAGATACAAATATGGTTTAATAAAGCAACTGAAACAATTCATCGAGCCCAGCACTAACCTGCGCTTTCTCCTGCCAGCTCACCTTCACTGTGCACGCACCCAGGGAAACAGCAGGAGGAGAAAGTACAAGGTTTCTGGTTTAAATATTTACCACCGATGCTTTTAAATCCATATTTGCATTCCTCATGAACATAGACAAATGAGCCTGGGATGATGAGTTAGGGATAAGACTTGCCTTTGCTGGGGGCTGTTTGCAGCAGCGGCACTGTGCACCTAAAGCAGCCCTGCTTCATCCCTCACTCCTTTCTTTTCGTGAGTGAAACCCCAGCTACAATCCCTTAGCTAAACCCCGTAGACCACGTCCTGACCCTGCACCCATGTCCTCCCCAGGTGGAGCCGTGCATGGGGATGAAGGCTCTCCAGGTAAAACCACACAAACCCATTGGCCCTTCCTGGCGGGAGAGCTCCCCGCGGCCATTTCCCCCCCATCCCACGGCCATGGCCACATGGGTCTTATACAAGAGTGTCCTGCAGCTTCTGAACCAGCACCGCAGAAATTCATCCACTGAAGCAATGAATTTAACGACTGAGGCAAAAATAGGTAGTGGTTCACTCACAAAGAAGCGTTGTGCCGAGTCCAAGAGAAGACGCAAATCATTTGGATAATCAGTAGTGGATAAACACATCTCTGCACGACGTGTGATTTGGACGGCCACTGCATTGCGAGCTGTTCCTCTCACTTGGACTTTGTTTCCGTGGAGGGAGAGACTGGGATGGACAGTGCAGGCACAGCCGCTGCCGGGGGTGTCCCAAGGCGTTCCCACCCACAGCATGGCCGGGAGCTGCCCTGGTCTTGTCCCCACACACACTCCAGGCGGGAAATCTCTCTGTCACAGCTACGAAGCATAGCCCAAGACATGTTTCCTTATTTTTTAGTAGTATCCTTTGATATGAGGCGGTCAGCCTGGGGCAGAGGGCTGCTTGGGATGGGTACTCAGGTACTGCTGGTCATGGCTTGAATGGAAATTTGTTAGCAAACTGTTTCTAATTACCGTTGCATTCAGGCACCAGCTGTCCCGCCCGCGCAATGCCAGGCTCCATCGGCGGCCGGCCGGCAGCCAGGGATGGCAGCAGCGCTTCCCCGGCATGTCCCTTCTCCTTGCAGCTCCATCCCGGCCCTGGCCTGCGGGAAGAGGATGGGTTTTCCAGAGGTCTGTGATCTCCTGCTGCCAGGAGATAAATGTTTCTGATCCTCTTTGAAACACCACTCTTGCTCAAGAGAACCCTCGGCCATAAGAAACCTCTCAGACCTTTCTGGTACAAAGTTAATAAAAATTGGCTATAAAATCAGACACAAGGCATTGCAGTTTTATTAAGATCTAAACTGTGCAGTCTGTTTTATTACCATCCTTTATAAATTATCCGCCCAAACCTCTTTGTTAGGTCTATAACTTAAAGACAGCCCATATCCAAATGTATTGTGTTTCAAAGACAGTGAATTACGTGCTCTACTGAAGGGGATGGCTCAGAGTTAAAACCTTGATCGAACAGAACATCTCCCAGGGGAGCAGTGACATTGCCCAGCAGCTGGTTTGGGGGACGTGGTACAAAATATGCTCTGGGGGTGTCCAGCACAGTGCGGCACCCGCTGGCTCCAAACATGGCTCATCTGCCAAGAGAAAAAATGCATCGGCTTACAGAGAGGAGCGTGGGGACAGTGCTCTTGGGGTGACATCAGGTGGACCATGAGGGATGCCCGGAGGCCACCATCATGCCGGTGACACGGGGGTGATGGAGCTGCCAGGGCCCCATGTCCCTGCAGTGTCTCCTGCCGCGATGGGGGGGGGCCATACCAGTGACACTGAGCTGCATCCTGCTCGCCGGGGTGGCTCTGGGGTCCATCATCGCCCACAGCAAAGCCAGGTCATCTCTCGGCACCCAGGGCTGTCCCGTCCACACGGAGATGGGCTTTTGTGCGTGGGCAGACAATTTCCCACCTCAGTAATCTGGGAGTGTAAGACAATCGGTACAGACTGCGTACGTACAATTTATTTCTTACAGACCCAGGGCATTCTAAATAGCAAGGGAAATGGGTCTTTGGCCACATGTGGGAAAAAAAGTGCTGGAAATGGGGCAGGAGCTGGGGGTTCAGGGCACCTGCCCTTGCGCCGGCTGTGGGGCATGTCTTGTGGCAGTGCCTGGAGAATTGGGACTGCTTCCTGATGTGCCAGAAGCAGGCAAAGTCAGCTGGGATGGTTTTGAAATACCATCAGAAGAGCAGTAATTTCTAGTGTATTCTGTGTGCATGTACACACACAGATAGATATCATAGAATCCTAGAATGGTTTGAGTAGGAAGGGACCTTTAAAGGCCACCTAGTCCAGCCCCCCTGCAGTGAGCAGGAACATCTTCAACTAGATCAGGTTTCTCAGAGCCCTCTCCAACCTGACCTTGAGTGTTTCCAGGGATGGGGCATCTACCACCTCTCTGGGCAACCTGGGCCGGTGTCTCACCACCCTCGGTGTAAAAAATTTCTTCCTTATATCTAGTCTAAATCTACCCTCTTTTAGTTTAAAACATTACTCCTTGTCCTATCTCAACAGGCCTGCTAAAAAACTTGTCCCCATAATGTATGTGTATGTACATATGTAGGTCCTGGGTAAGAGCAAGGCTGCTGTGAGCCACCCTGTGAAAGCCAATCTGTGTGCGGTGGGAGAGAACAGAAAACCCCGGCACACAGACCAGCCCCTTTCAGGGCTTTGCAGAGAGAAAGAGAGATGGTTTTGGGTACAACAGCAAAGACCATGCGGGTGCCCGCTGCCGCGCTTCGCCACCGCACGGCGTAGCGCCCGGGACCCCCACGCGGGACACGGGGCCAAGCCGCCATCGCAAGCGCCAAAGAAATCACCGTGAAAATCTCACGTGTGCAAACTGGTGCGCTGTGCATTTCTGAATGTGCTGGCGAACGAATTATTCAACGCAAAATCATCAGTGTGAGAACTAGTGCTTATTAGTCCCATATAAATAATAATTGTATTAGCTAGGGGAAAATGATTAATATTAACGGCTTTGTGGCTGTGGCCGGCATTTGCATATGGCATGTGAGCGGGATTGGTGTATTGTAGAAAACCAGTGTCTGTGTTGATGCTGAAAGCGGCACCTTCACATCACAGGGCTCAGCTCTGCTGCTCTCCATCACCGTACCCAGCGTTTACCCACTCGAGCGGGCTCTGCGGCTTCCTGGAGTACTTGGGGGGGTTTTGACGGGATTATTCAGCTAACAGCAGATCTCCATGAGTGTGGGCTGCAGCATGCCCTTAGCCCACCGCCGCAGGCTGCTGTGGCTCCAGATGCTCCTGGCCGCTTCTGTCTGAGGAATCAATCATTGCTTAAAAACAAACCACCGCCTCCAGACAATATTTAAGGCCATTATAAAGATGCGGAGAAGACCTCAAGTTTGGCAGCTCTTGCCTGTCACCTTGACAGTCAACCTTAGCAGGCTCTGCAGTTTTTAAATGCTGATTTCTTCCTCTGTTTGGGAAAAAGAAATGCCTGTGTCATGACAGATCCTGGTCTTGCGTGACTTGCTGGTGCTATAAATATTTTCCAACCTCTTGTAGTGCTGCTGGAGGAGATTTTGCACGTCCCGACCCCTTCCCACGCGACGACCTGCCCGGGTAGCAAAGAGACTACACAGCCAGAGCCGCTCTCGTAGCAGCCAGATGAATGCCACCATAAATGAGGAGCAGCAGTAAAACCTGCTGAGGCTTTAGCAGATATTACTGCAACACCTTCTCTTCCCAGGCCAAACCTCCCCGCAGGGGAGCAGCTACACAGGGCTGAGGAGGAGGAGGGATGAGCTCCTGCATCCCGCCCAGCCTGCTCAGAACAGTTTTCACCTGGTGGCTCGAGAATAAGAGAGTCACCTTGGAATTTCAACGGGAGCTGGGTTTATCTTTAAAACCACATGTCTTTTAATAGGCACTTGCTTCTGGGTGAAGTTCTTGACCACGGCGCTGACTGGAGAAAGGGCTCTGTGTCTTATACCTGCTTTCACCCAACTGCCGTCTGAGGAAAATCTGTCACTGAGCTGCTGCAGACAAACTGCTTGTTAATGAAACCTCATTATCTGTGGCTTCATTAACTTCCCACATCATCCAGACAGCATCCAGTCCTGCACACACCAAACGCAAACGAAGGCACGAGCAGGAATGTGCGAGATCTCGGGGTATTTCGCAGAGTTGTTGAATGGAAAACAGGTGCTCTTTGGGCTGCAGAAAACAGGTTTCAAGCTCAAGATACCTATGTACATATGTATATACATATGCACATATATATATTTTAAAAAAAAAAAAAAAGATAGTTTTTTCCTCCCTTGGATGACTACCAGGCTCTCCTCTACTGATTCATCCCCCCCAGCTGCAGAGCACAGAACCGCTCCGACTGCCGGCTGCTGCCGCAGACAGATGTGATCTGCCCAGAAAGGATGGCAATTAATCATTTTTGTCATCAAAAAGCAGTTTTTCTTGAAGCTTTCCGTGCAATCTAATCACAGGCCTTTTCCTCTCCAACAAGGTGCATCTGATGGATATGGATGTGGCAGCAGAGCTGCTGGTTGGCCTGAGGTTTTGCAATCATCTTCCCACAGGGGTATTTCTTGGATGGGATTTGGGGTGCTCTCGCACACAGCATGAGCTGGGACGGACGGAGTGGGGGGTCCTCCTTCCCCAGTGACACCCAGAGGGGTGTTATAGGGGTTTCAGGAAGAAACATGGCTCTCCCAAAGGACTCCTAAGCGTTGTTTTTATTGATGTCTTCTTTGGGACTTCAGTCACAAAGCTCCACTGTGTGCAAAGAAAAAAGGCGTCAATGCTCGAATCCAAAAATCCCACAAACTGAAGAGACGTGAGGTGGAGCCCTGTCTGATTTCCTCCATCCAAATTCTGCCTCCCTCTGCCAAATTTTCACTCATTGCGAGATCCAAAAATACAACTGTCCTACTGTGAACTTTTGCATAAAATGTTCGAAAAACTGCCTGTCATGTGCAAAAGCCAGGCTGATAACACCGATTCCCTACAAGGACAAAATCAATTGCGTTCTCACAGCCTGGTGCAAACACTGAGTCATCTGCCAGCCTCTGGAGCTGCTCGGGATCCCAGTTAACCACTTGCTTGCTCCCACAGCTGCAGCAAGGGGGGAATTCCCAAGTAGCACCTCCAATACTCACATAAACAGGGATCTGAGATGCCACACCATCTCAGCAATGTGGGGTGTCCTCCCCTGTCACTGCCAAGACCCAATGTGGGAGCGGGAGATGGAGCAGGAGAAAGGTCCGTGCCGAGCAGGAGGGAACACTCTTCGTGTGAAGCACCAGCCTCATCTCGCACCGCAACGCATGTTGCAATGAACTGATTTCCCTCCAGCCTGCCCCTGCCCAGCTCTCCACGCTGCTCCTCCGCCCCTGGAGAAATCTGTGGTTTTGCCTTGCAAAGACCTGTTGCATCTACCGGCATGCAGAGCTCATCCTCCACCCCCCTGTACGGAGTGAAAGCTGAATTTGCCGCAGCCTGGTTGTGGGATGCTGTCTTTGGGGCTCTGCCTGATGCATGGGATAACAGCAGTCACTTATCTTGATGGACTCCCCATTTTTAAGGATTAATACTTAAAAAAACCCAAACAAACCTCAAAATCAAAAGGAAAGAAAAGCCATTGTGAGCTTGGGGATGGATGCCAGTGTGAAGGGAGTTTATTCTCTGCCCATGATGCTGAAGCACAGAGGAGAAAGCAGCGACTGCTGCCTTGGCTCAGCTACTCACCAGCTGTGGGTGGGCACCAGGACTGCAAATGGGGCTCTGCAGCTGCAGGGACAGCCGGACAGATGCTCTATGCAAGAGAACCGGGTGAAAAGAAAGCGTTTAAAATTGAGAAGTAATCATACATAGAGTGGCTATCTAGTATCTGAGCGCAAGAGTGCTTGCAAGAGCAAGCATCGAGTTGGTGTGGCTGGGGGGTGCCGGGTCCCTCCCAGCGCCGGGGCTGACCCCCTGCGCCGTGGTCCCAGTTGCAGCACCCGGCAGCTCACTGACACTTTGCATTGTGTGAAAATGGTCCATCACCTGATGTCTGGAGGATTTATAGAAAATAAGGATGCGTCTGGTCTCCGCCCGCAGAGCCTGCCCACATCATGCCAAGTTATGATTTACTTTGCTTGAGTTGAGAAACCCTCCCTGAAAGGGCAGGGTTTCTGCCCGACGCTGATCTTTAAAGCTCCCTCATGATAAAAATAGATAGAAAGGAAAAAGAAACCCACGCTGGCCCTAGCACCTCCTGCCCTGTGGGCTCCCAGCTGTGCCCTTCAGGAGCGGCAGGCAGAGGTGGTTCACAACTGTTGCTTGTGAAGGGGCGATTTCTACAATATTAGAGAATTATCAATGATTTTGAGAAAAAACCCAAGAAATCTTTAATTGTGCAATGTTTGCTTGGAATGACTCCTTCAACGTTTGGTGGCCGGTTCCCGCCGTGCCCTTTGGTCACTGCCCGAGCACGGGGTGTCCCTCGGAGGACCACAGCCTGCCCTCCCTGCTCGTGCCCGCGGCAGCTCCTCTGTCTGATCCACTGCCCTGCCTTTCCCTCTTGAATCACATCCGCTTCAACTCCTATTTCTCCTTTGATTTCCCCAGAATGAACTTTAAATAGCCTCCTCCATGTCTCCTTGGTCTTGGTCTGGAAGGCAGTTGCCATGTGATACTTCAACTGATTACATTTCTTTTGTTCATTTCAGCTTTTTCTTTTCTTACATACTGGTGTGCTTTCCCCCTGTTTGCCTCTGGTTTCTGATGGCCACGCAGGTATCATCAGGGATATCACCCTCGGGGCTGAGCCTGCCTGGCTCTGTGTCAAGCTGGGGACACTCGGCTGGGGGGACAGCCCCATCCATCGGGTCTGTTCTGCTAAAATCAGAGGCAACTCCCAATACAAGAGCACGGCGAAGTGAACACCCAGCCTCCCCCAGCACCGCCGCAGTCACTGACTGCCCTTCACATAAATACTCAACAGCTCCAAGCTATAAACCCCCCCTCCACCTTCCCCTCCGCGTACAGGGCTGGAAAGCACAGGTGTCGTCCCCAGGGGTAGCCGTGCCCGTACGAGCAGAAGCCGTAAGTACCATCCCAGAGATGTGTCACAGGCTCAGGAGACACAACTGAAAAATGGAAACAAATTAGGAAAATACTGATAACTCTAAATAATGTTTTTTTCCTGAACCAAGTTGTATCGCTGTCAATGTGACTCGGAGGTTTATCATTTATTGTCTCTGATTTTCCCGTTTCTTAAAAAGCAAAAAGGTCAGGGAAGTGATTTCTGTCACAGCAATTCAGAGGAGGAAACTTGTCAAAGGAATTTTTCACAGAGTCAAATACAATTGCTTTTCTTAAAAAAAAAAAAAAAGTTGCCCAGCAATAAAAAAATCACCATGAAGTAGGCAACTTTCGAAAAAGATTATTTTAACAGCACTTGACAACAGTAATGGCGAGTTATTCTGCAAAAGCATGTCTGTGTTTTCGTGGTGGCATGAGGAGCGGAGGATGGGGCAGAGGCGAGGCCTCTTGTTTGGCAGGGTATTTTGGGAAATAGGGAAACTTTGTGTAACTTTGACAGCGAGGATAAAACGCAATGTATTTCTGGGTACAACTGCTCATAAGAACAAAGAGGTTTATCGACGTTATGTGCTCTGTGTCCTGAGGACCTTCCCGTATCTCAGCCAAATTTCTGAGCCTATGCAAAACACAGCTGAGGGAAGGCAGCGGCAGGAAAGCTCCCATGGATTTCTGCTGTTAGGCTGGAAAACCGATGGGAATGGGCTCCAGGCAGAACGGGTTGGAGGAAGCTTTGCTGACTTTCGTCCCAGGTAATTCCTGACCTGAGAAATGTGAGCCATGGCCACCTTAAAAGCAAATTTCTGACTTGTCTAATTGCTCTGTGATGTTGAAAGACTGTAAAAAACTATCAATGGGGAAAGATGAGGCTTTTCCCTGCCCCTGGGAATAAGGGTTAGCTGGGGTCGGATGGGGGTCTCCTGACCAGGAGCTTTCCCGTCCGGGCGAGATGCCCACGCCACGACCGAGCTGGCGGTGTCTCCCTGCAGACACCTCGTCTTTGGGAGCTGGCTGACCTCAGGGCATTTTTAAAGTGCCATTTGTTTAAATTTTGCTCTTTAATCTAATGCCCCTGCTGCAGGGCTGACAGGGCCGTAGCGGTGAAAATGCAATTCTGGCTTGAAAATAACATCCCCGTGGAGGCCTTCATTTTAGATCCATTTTTCACACAAACTTATGGAAGGGGTCTCATTTAATCCATTTCTAGATGGAGGTGGGGTTGGATCTCTGTAAACAGTGATGTGGTACAATTAATAATACCTTGTAACTTGCTGTGCCTGCATGCATAGGCTTCTCGGCAGAGTAAAGATCTGCTTGTAGATATGATGGAGAGTTTATAAAGCAGCACAATTAATAACCTGCTCCATTATTGCCTACCCATTCTTCCTGCCAACATGCAACAGGCCCAAATAAATGACAATTACTAGAGGAGATGACACAGAAATATGGCTCCAGTGTTGCTCTAGAAAGCACTGACATCTTTTTAGAAGTTGTTTGGCCATTAGGAATTATTGGGAAGGGTGCGGCTCCCGACGGAACCGCGCCGCTTGTCCTCCGAACCTGCCTTCCCGCAAAGGGCGGCTGCCTGCTTGATCCCGATGCTAAAGCAGGACCAGGGCTGATGGATGTCTGCTGTGCTTCCTGCATCGGGAAGTGACAATATGGATGGATTATCCCTGATTTTGAGTCCAGTTTAGCAGATTATTTCAGTCAATTCCCCTCCAGTTTCTAGCAGGTAACCAAAATATTTTTGCCTTGGGTTTTCCTTAAGTAATGCCTTAATTTTGGGCTACTGTTAATCGATAGAAATAAGAGCAGATTTCGAGATAGTTAAGCACCTGAGCACCTCTGCAGTCTGTCCCAGCATGTGCAGAGGGGCTGGTTACCAAACCCACGCGGGCAGTGGGCAGAGCTTGGGGGCACAAACCACAGCACCGAACAACAGCAGTTGGAGTGGAAGGAAAACAAACACCTGCAACTTTTATTTTCCAGCAGTATTAATTATTCAAGAACCGAGAGAGAAGCTGGGAAATATTAACCTGGTCCGGTGAGGGGAAGGATTGCTGGTTTAACAGCAAGGCGGAAAGGGGTTGCGTTGCGCCCCAGGGTCCCCAGGCTGCATCCCCCATCTCTTAGGGGAGATGAAATGAATCTTTAAAATAAATTATGGGGGATAGATTTTGTTTTGCCACCTCTCCCTCTGCGGGGTCACCAGCCCCCATAGGGTGGATTCCCCATGCGGTCCCCAGTGCCTTACCTGGGCAGGATCCGTCCCCGATGGCCGGTGCTTGAGGCTGTCATTGGCTTTTCTTTTAGAGAGGGCTGCAAAGAACCATTCACCTAAATCAGCCCAAGGGAACACGGGGCTGCTGGTGTGGCAGTGAGGTTTGCACTGGGGGGGAATGCTTTCTCCTAAGGGATCGCGGATTCCTCTGCTCAATAAACAGACATGGTCATTTCATACATCTGTTGAGAACAGTTAAGCTTTTAGACACTATAAAACTTGTTTTCAGAGAAAAGAGTCCATGACGCCCCAAAATGTGCTCCCTCCCCGAGAGCTTTCGTAATCCCCCGGATTCAATGCGCACAATAACTCTCCCAACGCGAGTGTCAGGTTTAACCCCAGCGTTAGCTTTTCCCCATCACATATTTACTGTTGCGTGGGGCTGGAACTTACAATCTCCTCCTCATTTCCCCCCCGCTCCTGCTGGGGCTGGCGAAATCTTTTCCAGGGCTGTAATTTGGAAATAATGTTCATCAAGAGACTAAAGAACAGCGGGATTAAATTGGTGCCATTCTCCCGGCAGGCTGCGAGGGAGCAGAGAGCGGCGGTTGGCGGGGGCCACTTGAAAGGATGGATGAGGGGTGAAGTGTGCCAGCCGCTCCCGCGAGAGCTGAAACTAAAATATTGTGAATTGCAATTGTTCTTTTTATGGGGTGGTTTCTAATATCTCCGTCGCAGAGCACCCGGCAGCTCGCCAAGCGGGAGGGAAAGGCTGGGGGCGCTGGGTGCTCCATCACACCTTTTCCTGACCCAAAATTGTGCCTGGGAGTATTTTCACAACCCGAAGGAGAGCTGAGTCTCCTCTGTCATGTCGATTTCCAGGCAGATTAGCCCCAGCTCATCTTAAACAGCTTGATAACTCAACTAGAAAATTCCCACAGGAATAAGTGTTTTTGCTGCATTTCTGTTGCAAATGCCAGAACAACAAATTAAAGAGCTTTTGTGCCTAACAGATTAAGCCCTGACACCAAGGAAGGTGTTTTTCAGCGGCGCTAGCAGAGGGCATGGTCCCCAGCCTTTTGGCCCCAGCAAGGGCCGAGAGGACTGTGAGAGCTGCCGCTGTCTGTTGGTGATATCAGGGAATACGTCCGTATCGACAGTTTCTATCGTAGGTGCAATTGCCAGCACCATACAAAGCATTCTTTTTACAAAGAAGCTTTTTATTTTAGCTGCGGGTATGAATAAGAGCATCAATGTGATTGCCTGCAACGCAGGACATCAAACAAGGAGGAGGCAGCGAGTGTAATGAGACCTCGGGCGAGGAACAAATTTGATTTTTAAGGATGAGGCTCCGGGGGATGCTGGGTTTTCTGGTACAAAACACTTGCCTGTGCCTGGGAGTAAAGCCCGAATCTATGCAGCCCTGTCTGCTGGGGAAGAGAGGAGGAAATGAAGGTAAAATCTTGCTCTGATTTCACTGGGGAGGGAAAAAGGAGAGGCGGGCAAGGCTCCGCACCCCGGCCCAGCCGCCCAGGGGACGCTGGGCAGAGCCGCTGGGGGTTTACCTCAAGGAGCAGAAAACAAACATTTTGCTGATATCCACAGATATCAAACACACAACCAGGGCACAGGTCAGACTGCTGACAGGCCAAAGGTTTTTTTCCTTCACACCCCATTTTCATGATTCGAATTTTGGTAGAAGCGCTGAACTTTGTGCATCTCTCATCCCCGGCACTGCAAAAGCCCCGGTCCTGCAGCGTCTCACCACCCCCGGCGTCTCCGAGGCACCAGAGGACGCAAACTCTGCAGTCCAACGCTGATTTCAGTGCGGCGCGGGAGGGGAGGAGCGGAGCACCTGGGAAGGAGGGTATCGGGGATGACTGGGAGATCAACTGCCTCGAGGGGAAAAAAAGCCTCCTTGTTTGGCAAACCATGCAAGTGTGCAAAGCAAAAGGCTACGCTGGCTGCCACAATGATAGCAGGTTTGTGTTAATAAATTCTGCCCGAACTGGGATAATTTTCTGCCATTCTCCTAAGCAGAAACAAGTTGGATCCCATATACTAAATGGTGTTTCGGCACTTCGCAGCGAATGACGGATTTCTCTCAGCCATCTCCCCCCTCTCCTCCCCAATGAGCTCAAAGCAGTCAGTGAAAGACACTGGATCTTTAATTTGGTAAGAAGTGTGCGAGAGGAATAGATATTTGTTCTTGGCAGGCTGCTTCAATCAGTTCAGCATTTAAAGTGGTCAGCTTCAGCTCAGTTATCAGGTCACCAGAGCGCTCTTTGTAGCCCCTGTGATGTTGCACCAAGCCCATCCGAATCGTAGAATCATAGAATGGTTGGAGTTGGAAAGGACCTTAAAGATCATCCAGTTCCAGCCCCCTGCCCTGGGCAGAGGCACCTCCCACTAGACCAGGCTGCTCAAAGCCCCATCCAGCCTGGCCTTGAACACCTCCAGGGATGGGGCAGCCACAGCTTCTCTGGGCAACCTGGGCCAGTGTCTCACTGCCCTGACAGTAAAGAATTTCTTCCTGATATCTAATCTAAATCTCCCCTCTTTCAGTTTAAATGCCTTGCTTGGATTTTGGAGTCTCCTCCCGGTATCCTACAGAGCAATTCTCTCCCCTTGGTCAGATTGTCTCCAGCCCTGTGTTTGCATCTCTTGGCTTCAGCTGCGACCCAAGCCGTGCTCAACTCTTCTTACAGACACCATGTATTATCGTGGTTTAACCCCAGTCAACAACTAGGACCGCGCAGTCTCTCGGTCACTCGCCGCCTGAGCCCCTGCAGTAGGGTAGGGAGGAGAGGGAGAAAAGAAGGGTGAAAAAACAAAAAAAAAACCAAACCAAACTCATGGATTGAGTTTAAGAACAGTAATGGAAGAGGAAATATAATAATAATAATAATAATAATGGTAAAAGAATATATATTTATATGGTCGGGTGTCCATCTCCTTTGACAGGGCTAGACAAGAGTCACAGGTCGGCTGCTGAATGCAGAGAAACAGCAAGTGAAAAGTGTTAGTCTGTACTTAAATGCAGGAGAGGGGGAGAAGGAAACATCCAGGAAGAAATGACACTTAACACACTTGTCACTCAGCAGTTATTGACAAGACTAATTTGTTCCTAAATGCTGCAATAAAATGATTCCCAGAATAGCGCAGCTGTATGATTACAGAGAAAGTAATAATTAAATCTTATTTATTGTTTTTCATATATATATGCGTGTGGATGTGTGTGTAATGTTAAATATTGTTGAATTAGGAAGGTGAAGCACCTAGAAATCTTGAGAACCATCTTCAGGCCCCAGCTTTGCTGCTGTCGTCATCGGGAACAGGATCTGCCTCTAAATAATCCATCCTGCAAAGCTGCTCCTTGCCAGATCTCCAAGTGCTAACACATCTGTCCTTAGAAATTGTCTCACAAAGCAAGGTGAGTATTTTCTATTACCATAGCATGGGCATGGTTGATATTACCTGTTACAAGCCCCTGGTCTAATTTTCTACAACTTGTCAAATAACTGTGGGATTCAAGTCTCCATAGAAACATCTGTCATTTTATAAATGTTTACCCGTAAAAAAATAAATTGGTGATAGATGCCTTGTGGACCTCATTTCTCCTCCCAAACTGATTAAAATAGTACTGGGGGGAGAAAAAAAGACAAGAAAAAGCTTTTGCTGTTTTTCTCTGAACAATTTAATCTTACCAGCTGTCATACGATGCAAACCATGCCCCAGGCTGCTTTTGGGTACCTGAGCTCTTCTGCTTCCCTTCTGACCTCTCACTTTTGATAGCGTCTCCTTAGAGATCCCTCTTGTTTGTGTGGCGCAGCTTTACAGGGAAATGATGTGCCAGCTATCAACACCAAATTACTGTTCATCCAAGAAAAAATACATCTCCTCCACCATGATGACAGATCCATGGGCTATTGTGGAATTGGGTGGCTGGGACGCATGGTGCTGGGTGGGTGGGAAACCTGAATTAAGCCTGATCTGGTTTAACGATTCAACAGCTTAGTTTCAGCTTTGGCCCCTTCAAAGCAGAGGGCAGGCTGGGCTGCTGTCAGGGTTTCAGCTGGAGTGGAGTTAACTTTCTTGCTCGCAGCGGGTGTGGGGCTGTGTTCTGGATTGGGGACGAGAGCGGGGTTGGTAGTGCGCTTATGGTTTTGGTTGTTGCTGAGCAGTCAAGGCCTTTTCTGCTCTTCACACCACCCCACCAGCGAGTGGGCTGGGGGGGCACATGGAGTTGGGAGGGGACACAGCCGGGACAGCTGACCCCAACTGACCAAAGGGATATTCCATCCCATCTGATGTCATCCTCATCAACAAAACTGGGGGAAGAAGAAGGAAGTGGGGAATGTTCGGAGTGATGGCGTTTGTCTTCCCAAGTAACCGTTACACGTGATGGAGCCCTGCTTTCCTGGGGATGGCTGAACACCTGCCTGCCCATGGGAAGTAGTGAATGAATTCCTTGTTTTGTTTTGCTTGTGTGCGTGGCTTTTGCTTTACCTCTTCCACTGTCTCTATCTCAACCCATGAGGTTTTTTTCTCACTTTTATTCTTCTGATTCTCTCCCCTACCCCAGCTGGGGGGAGTGAGCGTTGCTGGCTGTGGTTAAACCATGACAGCTGCCAAACACCAAAGCCAGGTAAGCAACTTTGCCGTGCCAGGGGTCTTTACTGTGTCCCACTTGTGCACCCACCTGGAGGGGAGTATCCTGAAGTTATTTGCAAGGAATGGACCAACAGAGGCTCCCAGTGATTCTCCAGAGACCCCAGACCCCAATTTAGATGCTTAAAATTAGACAGTATAGAACCCGCAGGCCATGTAATGCCTAAACAGTATATAAGGAAGCAAATATTTCACTAAGAAAAAACTCCCTTAATTATAAAAGTCTCATAGTGAGAGAATAAGATTTTTGACCAACATTTTTAGACTCACTGCAGGACTAAACTATTAAAACAAAAGAAAAAAACCCAAATGAAGTAAGAGTCTTGAGCAGGTTTTTTTCCCCTTATCCAGAATAAATGATACCTCAAAATAAATGACATAACACTTCATGACTTACTGTTCTTTAAAAAATCATTAAGTCAACAACTGTTAGTGCTGCCTCCTGGGAGCAAACTTGGGAGTGTCATTAATATTAAAGTCCAGGACATCTGTCAGTGTGAATGCTGTCTCTTTCCAACTCTTTATTTGCAGGTTGAAAATCATTTCTGCAGTCAATACATATTTGAGTCACACTTGTAAAAGAGTGAAAAATACCTCCTGCTTTATGGGTGTCAGATTCTCTGCTGGAGATCTGTGCTGAAATAGAGAATATTTAACTTTGAAGAAAAATAATTTCTATTCACCTTGCCCCACAGGCAGTTACTTTTAAAGAAATTAGGGTACCAATAGTTGTAATTTAGAGTCTCTTACATGCATAATACAAAGAAATGAAAAATAAGATGTGCTCAAGTCTGCTCAATGCCTTGAGAAAATGTTCTTTAAATTATTCAGAGGCAGTTTGTCTCGCACGTGGTGTGCACGAAGCCCCCACATGAATCCCCCGCTCTCAGGAGCAGCAGACAGGGGAAGGCAGCTGTAGAAGGAGGGGAGCTGTGAGCACCCCTTGGCCGCTGCCACGAGGGATTTTTGCTCTTCCCTCCGAGGATGCTGTGCCACGATGCTGCGCTGGGATTCCCCATCTCCCACAGCCTGCTTTTGGAAGAGCGGCTCCTTCGGTAGCAGCCAGGTGTGAGTGACACAGGGCTTAGAGCATGCACAGTGGTAAAAATCCTTCTCTTTTTCCCTTTTTCCCCAGAAAATCGCAGACTGTAACCTGGAGGGCAGCACTGCACGCCAGGCTGGGGGGCTCCGACATGAGACCATGGTCCTCCCCACCAGCATCTCCCAGCTCTCAGCTGGAGCTGTGCTTACTTTCCTCTCCCGACAGGGAAACATTCCCCTCGCAGATAGACCGGGCATGGACAAAGCTCTGGAAGTGTTGGCAAAGAGCCCTGGTGTGCGAAGCCTGGGAGCTTCAATGGTGGAGTGTGAGCAAAGGAGAAAAAAAGCCCATTAAAAGAGCAACTCGTGGGCCCAGTATGGCTCAGGGATCCGCTCAGCACCTATGAACACCAACAAGAATTTTACCTTTATTTTTAATATGTACAAACCCGAGGCCATTACGACCCCTTTTCTTTACAAGATTTAGTTCTGAATTCACCCTGACAGCCTCTTAAGTGGATGCTTTCAGCACAGAGAAACAAGAGGTCTCACAATGATTGATGGAAATATAGAAATATTTGGAAACATTAACAGCGGGGTCAGACCGGAATGGAAACTCGTTGAAGCAGAGGTCCAGCTCAGTAATTTAAGTGAAATCGGCTTATCAGGAGGTTCTAAAATAAAACTGGGTCGGGTAACACTGCCCCAAGACTCTACTTCTTAACTTTATAGTGGGGTTTTTCACTAGAATTTCTGGCAGAGTTTCTGTTTGTGAGTCAAGCAAACCCTTGTAGAAATCTCGCAGGGACTGGCAGCGCCGGGGCTCCTTCTGCAGTGTGAGACCAGGAGCACAGCTTCGCCTGGAGCCAAAGGACTCGCGTGTGGCCCTGGACCCCTCCTCAGTGTGACCCTAGAGAGGTCCTTGAGGAATGAAAGCAATCCCTTGGCCTTTCTGCTTCTCTGCCACTTCAGCAAGGAAACTATTCCTTCAATTCAGCAATAGGAGTTTGTTATATGGGATAGTATATATAGGCAGGTAATGGAGCAGAGGATAACATCCTTCTCCATGGAGCAGAGGATAATGTCGAAGCACTGTAGTCTGTGACAGATGACAGACAGGGCAAAACCTCTCATGTGGCAGAGGAGGATAGTCCCTCACTAACTCCCTCCAGGAGCCAGTTTATCATACACCAATTGGCATGAAATAAAATCCAGCCTAGAAAAATTGAGAGGTTAAGAAGACTGAATGAAGCACAAGAGCTGAGCTCTGCCCTGCTGCTGCGCTCCAGCCCTGTTTGCATCTGGGAAGCAGGGAACAAGAAGTCCAAAAACTAGACCTACTATTAGTATTAGGCTTAATATTTTCAAAGGCGGAGGGAAAAAACGTTCAGCTTAAACCTGGGGCTATGCATGGGATCCATTCTAGTTTAGTGTGTTTTCTCCCCCAGGCAGAGCTGCTCTTCGCAGAGGGGACAGATTATCCATCACCTCTCGGATCGCAGCTGGATGCGTGGAGGAAGGCGCAAGTGATGGCCGTGAGCAGCATCCCATCACTGCTTTCCAAGGACGCGGCCTGCGGCAGTCCCCGAGGCTGTCCCCGTGCAGGGACACGGTCTGCGCTGTCCTGGAAGGAGGGCATGTGCCTGGCATCCCAAGCAAAGTGATTGCCTGAAGAATGCAGCACCCCAACACCAACAATTAGCATGTGGCTTTCAGTAAAAATGACCAAAACATTCAGAACAATTTATTTAAATAAAATAATAGAAAACTAGACGTCTGGATTTATTTTTAAAATACTGAGGTTCCTCCCTAGTATTTGCCAGGTAGTTCAATAGCAGCTGGATTTGGAGCTGGTTTGGGTTGGCTTTCAACATTTATTTTTCCCATCTCTCCTTGATAAAGATGCCTTTGAGATGAGAGCTTGGGCCACCTGTGTTACTCAGCCAGCCTTTTCCACTGAGTTTGAAAATGCAGATGGGGTGAAAGTTCATTTTATAAACAAAGTGGCCTCTAAAAGAGGCTGAACGTAAAGATGAGGCAGGGAATATTTTGAGATTTTATCCAAAATGTGCTACAAATGAAAATTTCACCCTTGCAGAGGAATACAAAACTCCTCGGCATCACCAAGTCTTTCCCAGGGCAGGCAGGTGCTTGTGAAGACGTGTGTCCTCTGCTGCTGCAACCCGCTGTATCGCAGGCACGGACCCTAAATAACTCCGGTTATATAGAGGCTGAGAAGAGGTTAATAAATAGTCTCCTCCTGATGAAATCAATTTAATTGGCTTGACTTGAGTAGGGATAACGGTATACTCCATCTCCTCTCTGGGCATTTTTCAGACTATGTACAGCAGCTGTAAAACCTGTTTTTATGATCTTCCTTCGATGAAATAATGAAATGAAATCCCTGACGTCCGATGTACCAGGCACTATAATTCATGGGTGAAACAAGAACGTGTGTTTGGGAGGCAGCATAGGACAGAAGGCAGATTTTATTTATTGGGTTTGGGTGGTTTTTTACTACTGTGCTTTATTTCATTATGTAACCTCTCATACTATATTCAGCATTAATTCATGGGGCATTATGTGAAGCTTATAATGTAAAACCAGTGAAGTGTTTACTGGATGAGTGTTTTATGTGTGTGCACAATTACTTTGCTGAATCTGTTTTATCCGCTTTCAAGGGCCTCTTTTTCATATATCCCAGCGGTTTAAATAGCATTTTTATTAGAGTGCTTAGGATTTAAGTAGGTAAACTCTTCTGAGTGATGCTTTTTGGGGATTTCTGGCATTTAAAAAATTAAAACGATATAGCTGAGTCTGGCTTAACTCTCCGAGCTCTTTAGCGTGTGTTACGTGACTCGGATGAGAAATTTGAGGCTCTCTATGTCCTCTTCGGTCCCATAAACAAAGTAGCTGGAAGAATTTGGATGAATTGCAGGAGCAAGAGATGTTGGGATCTCTCAAACTGGCCAAGGTCAGCATCGCCCCATGTGCGGCCAGAAGGACAGCAGGGCATATGGACGGCTACTTTTTCTTCCCAGGGTACAATGGAGGTGGTGTGAAAGCAATCAACACCGAGCTAACATTTCAAGCAATAAAAATGAAGTTGTTTGAGTTCTAAAGGCAGCAAATTACCAGGCTTGGTCACAGCGTGTGACAGCCAGCATCCGTAACACCATCATACAGTGGGATTTTTGGCTATTGCCTCTACTTTTCCAAACCACTCGTTATTTGTTCAATCATTTGTACATACTTCTCTTGATTAGATATCAGGAAGAAATTTTTCACTCTGACGGTGGTGAGACACTGGGACAGGCTGCCCAGAGAAGCTGGGGCTGCCCCATCCACAGAGGTGTTCAAGGCCAGGCTGGATGGGGCTTTGAGCAACCTGGTCTAGTGGGAGGTGTCCCTGCCCAGGGCAGGGGGGTTGGAACTGGATGATCTTTAAGGTCCCTTCCAACCCAAACCATTCTATGATTCTATGGAGACCTGCAGCACATGAGCTCTGTAGTTGCTAGTGTCTTCAGGGTAGCAAAGTGGGGCAAAGACGAGCGAGACAGAGCAGTGAGGGGGGAAGGCTGGTTTTGGGAGCCTGGTTTGGGCATTTACTCGCCAGCCTCACCCTCAGCACCCTTTAGACCCCTTTCCTACCTGGTGTTTGTCCCTGCTCCCCTTGCATCCCTGGGGAACCAGGCGCATCCCCAAATCTCTGGGATGAACCGAGCACAAAGACTGACTCCAGCACACACCTGCACACACGCACTCTCACACACACATCAGCTTTCTCTGCTGGACCCGCCTGGCCCACGGCAGCAGGCACAGCGCCTCCCTGCACACTTACGTTCATTTTTGCACACCCAAAGCAAGCAGTTTCTCTGCAGAGAGCGCGCTGCAGCAAAGCCGTCACCAGTGTGATTCACGGCAGTGCTGTGGGAGAGAGGTTTGCTCCTGTTGGCTGCGGATGTGATCCCTTTTTTTGCCATATTTTGCCTCCTCCGTGCCACAAGGTCTGTCGTCGCTCCCGGGCTCTACGTGTCCCACACTGGGGATAGAGCAGAATGGCCTCATATGATGAATGAAGAAAAACGGTGCTCTCACGCTGATGTGCTCATTAAATTAACCCTTAAAACCACTTCAACCCGTATTGATCAGCGGGGCACAGGCAGCCTCTCCCCCCTCCCGCCCGGCCAGCCGCAGCCAGGGGACAACTGGAACCCAGGAGCTCTGTTCGCTCCATTAAACACTAAACTGCTGTAATGAAGTGTGATGGCAGTGATAAATCCTGCCATTAGCTCCTGCCTCTGGGCCCTGAGCGTTGGCCGGGTCCCAGAGAAGGGCTGGGACCCCCTGGCAGCCCCGCTGCCGGAGAGAGGGACGGGCAGAGCAAAGCTCCCCGCCACCCCGTCCCCGGCAATTAATTTGCAATCAAGCTGTGCAAGGGATTCACTCAGCATTTCTGTACGGCATTTCAACGCACCTGTTTACTTGTGCTCCCCTCACCTCCAGATGCTTCTGCCCGTTGTATTTTACATCATCCTTCAGCTTTTAAAAGCTTTCCAGAATACGATTTGCTCGTTTTACACGTTATTAGGTATTTCTGTTGTTTTACAGCATCTGCCGTAATATGTGTCTGCTCTTAATGCTTTGGAAATTACTGTATATTAATGTGTTCTGGATTTCCTGCATCTTCATCTGTACAGATTAGAGATGCTGTAGTTTAGTGGTGATAGGGTAATTTTAAAGACAAAAAAATATATTTATGTGGTAAATATTATGAATGCAGGAGCTTAAAACAGAAACTATTTTTATGGTTTATATTCTTTTATCTGCATGAAGTAGATAAACACAGAAAACCACAGCTTTCTAATTGGGGGTAGACAAACAAATCGTGTACTTGAACAGAGACACAACTGAATACTGGGAAAGATGGCCATGTTTTAGGCGTCTGCCTAACGATCACAGCGGTGGGATTCGAGTGGCCATTGTGGTACAAGGCAGGTATCGGCCAGTTCGGTTAGATGGGGACAAATGTAACTCTTGGAGACAGTGAGATGACGGTGGGGTCTGTTGGTCAGTGTCCCCTTCACCTTGCAGGTCTTTGTCTGTGTTGGGGGAAAACACAAACATCTTAAAAGCCATCAAATCTGTGTAAAGCCCCAGTTTGGCAAAGACTGTAAGCTTATGAGATGCTTCATCCCTGTTCATTGAGTACTTAAGCCACTTTGGAGATGTATTTATCTATAAGCACAGCCGCAAATCCCACAGAGCGCAGGCGATGGGATTCATGTTCATACGGCTAAGCATGTGCTTAAGTGCTTTGCTGAACAAGATACTCAGAGCTTGAAGAGATGGTGCATCTCTGATGCTAAAAGCAGGATCAGGCCCTCCGTTTGCACTGACTAATCTGACTTGAAATTGTGGCAAAACCACTATGTATGCTATACCTAAAAGCCCTCCTATTGCCATCAGATTTTTTCAGCTGTGGCAACAAATCCGAAAGGATGTCTGGAGTTTGCAGGCTGATTGTATTCCTATAAAAAATACATGTCTACAAGAAAAGCACGTTTGTAGGTTGTGTGGCCCAGGACAGAAGGACCAAGGACACGTTCCCAGGATTCTGAGTGTTGGAGCCCGGCACTGTGCCCCGGGCACAACCAGGAGCCCCTGCCTTGGGGACACGGGTTGTGGCATGACCCCACCTGCAGGGACTCAAGCTCAAACCCCACCAGAGATGTACTCCAAGGTGTGCTACACTGGGTGCATGAAAATGCAAGGCAGAATCTGGTCTGCTATGTAAACAGGGGATTTTCTTTTTCCATATAAATCATCTGAATTTCCGTGCTTCCTGCCCATTCATGATATGATGCTTTGAAGACAGGAGAAGAAAAAGTGATGGATGCTTGTGGTTGCAGAGGACAAATGTCAGACTGGGAAGTTTTGATAGATACTGAAAGCCCATCTAGGTTTTCAGCCAACTAAAAATTCATTTTGCAGCAGACAGGTCATTAGAGGATGAGAAAGGAACAAAAAAAGCCCTTTTCTGGCGCAGATGGGTGAGGTTTTCACATCACTCGGGAAGTCACAGGTACAGTACGGGGTGTTTCACGTGGTCACTGAGATTTCCAATGTATGCAATGTGGGGAAGATGTGTTTCCCATAGCAAACACATACAGCACGGCAGCTAAGCCCCATTAATCCTTATTTAACCTGCTAACCATACTGTCAAATCTTATTCAAATACTAATAACTGTTAATGTTTCACTTCACATTGGGCCCTTCCTACACCTTGGGGTTGGTGGAGTCACATTTATCACCGTGCCAGCTGAGCTAAAGGGAAAGCCGTGTCCTGGCAGTGCCGAGAAGCCGGCAAAAGATGCTCCTTGTTAGGGGGTCACCACTTCACATGCCCTGAACACCGGCAGGATCAGCTGGATGCCAGAGAAAGGCAGAGGTGATAGTCAAGGCCATGAACATTGTTTCAGCTCCTTATTTTCTCACAGACTTTGTGGCCACCGACAGGTTGCACACATCTCTGAAGCAGGAACAACCTTTCCCACCTCCCACCCCTTGCCGTAGATCCAGGCAATGGGACTGGAGTCACATATAGCACCCCACACTGCACAGCTCTCAGCAAACCTCTGACACTAAGGAGCGGAAGAAAGCAGTTAAGGAACAAAGTTTGGTAATTTTGGTAGTTCTCAGACCATATGTTTTTATTTACGTAGTCCTATGGGGGAGGAAATTCACAGATCCCATTGCCCTCTTCCCCAAGCCGCAAGCTGCCACTACCCCCCCGTGCACTGCGCAAAGAGCTCAGCCGTGTTCTCCCAGCAGCGTGCCTCGGTCTTCCTGATTTGGAGACCAGTGACACCTTTAAACAATGCACCGTCAGTTGATTAACAAATATACTACCCCAAGCCAGACATAGTGCTAAGTCTACTCCTCTGAATCCATAGTGTCTCAATCGAAACACAATGATACAGCATTTATCCTCCCCTTGTTTATTATTTCTGAGTTGTCTTTAACCATGTATCTCATTTAGGGCAAACCAAGTCACAGCTAGATTAGATTACAGCAAGGAAATAGGATTATTTTAAGTAGATAATATAAAACATGTCTATGGAAACTCCATGCTAATTGCATTATCTTTGGTACATTGTGAGAGAATTATCTGTATTGTATTAGGTGGTGGAAACATGCCAAAATGCTATTTAAAATGTGAGTGGGTTATAACGACGAGTCGGTCATTGGTCGCAAATAAATTAAAAGGCAGGAGACATTTGTGTTCATAATTTCTGACTTTCATTTTGTCCCCCCCCGCTCCCAAAGTGGTGGCTCTGGAGAGCAACCGCGCGCCGATGGCTTAAACACAGAGGTGAAGCTCCTGTGATTATCTCTGCCATCAGAACAGCCCTTTCAACTCCGAGCCTTGCTGCTCGGAAAATATCAGAGACGGCTCTAACGAACACAGAGAGCAAGCGCCAGCAAACGCCACTTGTAGTCAATGGTTCTGTTTTCATGAAACATTAAAGTTTCCATCATAATTTGTCCAATCTGGACCAAATGACAGTGACAAAATTTGTAATGATTTTTTTTCTCCTGCTGACAACTGGCTGGGAATAACACAGGCGGCTGTCAGCAGCATCGTGGTGCGCTTGGAGCTGGAGCCCAACCAAGTGTCATCAGCAGGATCGGAGATAATTTATTTGACAGGCTACTAATGAACCTAAATATGACAACAAAAATTACTTTCTAGTCTACCCGAGAATTTAGAAACTGAAAAACCTGATTAGACTCTAAGTCCAGGGGTCACGGTGCCCTTAGCCCGACAGCTCACAATCGCTGAGGATTCAGAAGGAAATTGAAAAAATTACTGAATCGCCAACAATTTGGCTGAGACAGCCAGGAGTCAGGCTGCGGACCTGGCAGCCCAGGTCCCTCATCTGTTGCTGTGTCTGCCAAGTCTCACCATGCAGCCCTGGACAACTGACCTCCATTTTCTCCTGAAGGTGGATAGCAGCTATTTCCTCCTCTAAAAAGCTCCGTTTGAACACAAAATCATATTATTGTTACAGCGGGAGACTGTACATTGCAGTAGTGGTGGGGGAGTGAATGTCCTACCTAGGTCTTGCAGGTAACGACATTTTGCTCAAAAAGTGCATTTTTTTCTCTCCCCCATCATTCCCTTTGCTATCATAATTTTTCAGAAAAGGAGCCTCAAATAGTCAGCCTTGCTCTAGGTTTTGATGACCATCTGAAGCAGGAGATGTACAGAATGGCAAGAGGATGTTGGGAAAAGTATCTAGGAATATTTATAACAGTCATTTATTGAGGTCAGGCACCACGGAGGCTCCCAGGGCGCTTGGGATGGTGCCCCCAGACTAACCACTTCACCGCTGAATATTATTTCCTCTCTGGAAACATCTACCTTCAGGTTGCCCCCACACCTGGTGCCCCCATGTCCTGGTCTATTCCACCCAAGGTGAGTTTTTCTCCGGCCCTGCTCACCTTCGAGCCCAGAGCCAAGCATCAGAGCGATGCCAACACGGCCAATGGGAATGCCTTGCCTGGAAAGTCCACGGTGCCAATTCTTCTAACATTTCAGAAACAGGCAGCAAGCGGTGGTGGGACTCGTGCAGCTGGGAGGACCCAGCACTGGGAGCCAAATGTTAACTCTGCCATGTGCTACTGGAGGGTTTCCACAATGAAACTTCTCATTACCCAGGCACTAATTAAAGGCTTGGGGGGAGCTCTGCACTGATGCCAGCCCTGGCGTGATGCTATGGCATTGCACCAACCAAGGAGCCCATGGGAGCAGAGGAAAACACTGCTCCCGCCGTGCCTCATGCCAGCAGCTGCCACAGCCGTGGAGCCCCTGCTGGATTGCTCATGCTCCACTCGCGCCCAGCCGCTGCTTCAGCCCCAGGTAAAAGCTAAAACACCATGGACATAAAAGCTATTCTGTTAGTGGTAAACTCTGCTGCCTGCCACGAACGTATTTGGGATTATTTACTCTTAAAATGTCTTTTGGGAGCTGGTCTCTGTTCCAGCGTGGCTGCAGAGAGTTTACGCAACGCAAGGACTGAAGGCTGAGCAAAGAGCCTTCCCCTGCATCGGAAAAAACACATGTGAAGAAACACAATATTCTCTGTAGAGCACCGCACACTCCCAGCCTCCTTCTTCCCTCTCATTATTTAAATGCTCCAGAGACTTTCAGCACTCACAGGGCAAACACAGCACAGACAAGGCAACAGGAGATCCCTTCCCAATGGCTCCGACAACGTGGCCTGGGAGGGACTGCCCCGTCAGGTGAAGGGCAATCTTTAGTTTTTACAAGTAGCTATTTTAATATAATATTCTGTCAATGGTGGTGTAACTATCAGAAGGCATTGATTTCTGCTCATTTGATTTCTTCCTATGGTCTCACCTAGTGCCAGGAGAGTTTTGGAGGTGAACTTAGTCGTCATAAAACACAGATCAGAGGGGTTGTGAATCTCATTTGTTGATGAACCTCATTTGAGTGCATCTAACAACTTTGGCTTGGAGGAAGGGAGATGGGGCATTTTATTTTTTCAAGGAGTTCAAAACCTTCAAGATTTTCCTTAACAAAATCACATTGTTCTACAGAAAACCTAACCTGTTTAGTTTGACTGAAGACCGAAGAAAGCAACATCAGCTGTTTTTTTAAGCCTGTGGAAATACCTTGTGTCATTATTTCTTTCATTCTTTAAAGCTTTATGCTGTTCTGGGTTCATGCCACATAGGTGCATCTCCCCCCAGTTTTCAGCTTAGCTGCTGGAGCCCTCTGGGGCTCCCCAGGAGAGAGAAACCCACAAAAACCTCTCCAGGGCAGCCTGAAAACGGCCAGAACATCAAAGTGGTTCAGCAAGCCATCCCCCTTTTCCTCCAAAGCACTCGGTGCGGCAGCGATTTCCTGGAAGACTGCTAGCAGGCACAATTAAACCTGGCTTTCAATGAAATCTTCGCAATCGCTACCCATGCTGCTCTCAGGCCTCATGTATTAATCATTGCTCTGTCCAGGCTCTTCAGCGGGCCTGTTACAAAACGAAAAAAGGCAAAATTAAAAGCACATTCCCCTGATTAAATCACCGCTCTGGTCTTTCTGGCTGCAACCACTTCCCTGTGGCTGAAAACCCTCATTTTACTGAATTCTGCTGCCGAGCCGCTAACGCCTGCCTCAGGCGGGGAAGGAAAAATGGGTATTTGGTGCTTGGGCTCGCCTGGAACCACTTCAGCCCTGCGGAGAAGCCACTGGAGCAGCAGCCCCAGCACCCGGCAAGCCAGGATGGTCCAGCAAGAGAAAATCTGAGAGAAAGACACTTTAGCCGACCAGTATTGCCTGGTGGGGTTTAGCCTGGCAATGTATTTTAAGCAAGGAAATAGGATTTCTTTGCAATTTTCTTCTACTTTCCTGTTTCGCTCACACGGCAGATCACCTGTCCCTGCTTAGCCGAGCTGAACACAAGCTGTTGTGGCTTGATTGAGAGCTTATACGGTTTTTCTTGCCTCGGTTCCCAGGTGCATTTCTCCAGGGCACAGAAGCCAGCGGGCACGTGCGGGAGTCGCGTGTAGGCTGCTCCAGTGCGTGCCAATAAAACATTCACAGCACATGAGGCGCTTGCCGGGGGGATACGGGAAATCTGTTGCGGAGAAAGGATTTGAGAAAAGTTTGTGTGGGTTTACAAACTTTTTTGGCCAGCGAGGGTTTTGTGCTCTGCCACCTATAGAACAGGTGTTCTGGGGAACGGTGAATTGACGGTTGTGGGTTCTGTGGGAGATATAAATCGCAGCGAAGCTGCTTTTATTCTCAGATCTTATATTGTTATTTATGTAGTCAATTATAGAGCCATGTGTTAAATTCTACATCCGATGCCCCTCTGACAACCAGACCGGCACGTAGCTCGCTAGCCCAGTGCTCCCAGCTCCCTCCCTGGCTTCCTCACCTCTGGCGAGTTTGAAAGACACTTTTCACAGAAATGTGCCCTTTTTCCCACCTAAAAGTAAAATTTTGTATCAAAATTGCATGTTGTTGAAACCCAGCTAGGGCAATATTCTGCCTGTAGGCACTGGCAGATTTCAGGTCTCATTTTGTAGCTCATTAGAACTGGGAGTAGGAGCCTCCACTATTTGATACAGAGCTGTTGTCATTGAGGTCCATAAAGATTTTATCCAGCTTTGGATGACAATGATATATGAGATTTTATAATAATGACGTTCCATGACAGCTGTTTGTAGAAATTTTCCAGCCTTTAATGTCAATCTGCATCTCGTGGCAATGCTTTATTCAGCAGAATCTGCTACGATGCCCTTGCCTTCTAGGAGAAATGATGAAAGAAATAGCCCTTAACTCAGCAAAACATTTTTGAATAAGAGATTTTTGGTGAGATAACTAGCTGCAAATTAACTTTTTTTTTGTTTGTCTGAAAAGCTTGTTGTTTTGAAGATAAACTTTCAAAGAAAATTTTCCATTAGAAAACCTGCATGAAAGAATGTCTCCATTTTCTATGTCATTATTAGTAACAGTGGTCTATGAGCAGTAGAAACAAGATATTAATCAAATACCTTAATATCTATACATCAAAGATCCATTTTTAAATCTGATGTAGAAATTACTCATTTAAAACTTTGGCTTTCAATAAGAAGATGTCATTCTTGGTAAATGAGGATAAAGTCCATTATTTTCCCTTAGCTGTACATGTGGCTTAAAACATTAAAAGCATTTTCAAAACGTTATTGATTTTCCCATAAATGTGACAATTCCAACAAATGGTACCTTCGGAATATACGATATATCATTACAGGCGTTCCGGGTAGTGACCCTATTAAAAATATCTGTTGCCAGCATGCATGGAAAGCATTATGAAGCCCATATTGCGCCCCCACCCCAAATATTTTATGGGCCAGCAATACGCATTGGCTAAGCTAGAAAGCCTCTGGCCTCCTTCCACTGGGTTCAGTGGAGTTGGATGACGAAGATTTTGGCTTGACAAGCTGCAGTATCAGCCACCTGGATAAATGGCATGTTTTGCAGGCGGGCGAGCAGTGCCCTGGGCTCTGCCCACAGCTCCATCCCTGCCAAGGCATCCACCCCCTGACCTTGCCAAGCTTTCTCTGTTCCTCCTCCAGCTCCCAAATCATTTCCCTGTGTTTCCAGTACCCTGTCTCCGGCTGTCGGTATCATCGCGGGGGAATCGTGCCCATGCACGGGGAGCCGTCCCCGTCCCCCTGGCTGCTCTACATGCAGAGTCGGTTTCTTTCCCTCTAGACTTATCCACAGGGCCTGCGAGGGCTCACAGGGCGTTCTGCAAATTTCCAAAAATATCAGCATTGAGGGCAAAGAGGAGGCAAGTTTGACTATCATGAGCGAGAGAAAGAAAATCTCTCTATTTAGCAAGATCTCTCGGCTTTTTAGTGAGGAGATGTGCTCCTGACCTGTGGCACCCCAGTCCCTTCTGGTGCCCATCATCTGCTGCTTCAAAAATGGGCTCTGAAAGACAAAGTTGGGGATGAAGTGGCTGTACCAGATGAAGGGAAGAGGGCAGGCATGGCAGGACAGACAGGCCTGGGTGGGATGTGTCCCATGGGGAGGTCTCTCCCCATCACCCCTGCTTCAGCCAGACACCGGCTCACGGCACCCACCAGCAGCTTGGCAGGGATGGACAAAACAGCAGAGACCATTACCAGAGCATCACCCACTTTTGGCACAGATGTCCTCAAAGTAAATCCTTCCTCTGATGCCAGGTATGGTGTTTAGATGCGACCTTCCCTCTTTAACACATGGCCTGTGTGCAAAGGTGTAGAAATAGCCAAGATATTATCTGCTGCCTCAAATGCTGGTCTCCAGCACCCAGAAGCGTTGGGGACTTACTAACACCTTCATTCTGGGGCCACTCACTGATCCCTGAGACAAACTGGTGCATCTTACACTACAAGCAAATTAAAAATTGCAGCATGACTGCAGCAAGCTGCGTTGCAGAAATCTTCCAGTTGTCCGCACCAGCTCTTTGCCTTTGCCTGCCTCAAAAGCAGACAGACAGCTCTTCCAGTCATCCTCAGGATTTCTGTTGATGATTATGCACAGCAGCAGCATCTGGAAAGCCTCAGATGAAACAGGCTGCGGTAAATGGATGGCTTTTGTAAGTGTAAGTGAAAATACCATTTTGTCCATCACAAACATCCCGGCTGGCTCTGCACCCACCCCGGCACGGGAAAAAGTGGGGCCACTTTTATTTGAGGGTCACTTTTGCTAAAGATATTTGGGGCTTTCAGAGGACAGAGCTGCACCCAACACCCAGGGCATCCCATGATTGACTCCTTATATTGTGCTGGGAGATCCTCGGACATGGGACAGTGGAGTCATCCTCTTTTCTCTGCCTTATTCCACTTGCAGTGCTTTATTGCAATTCCTTCAGCTGCAGGTGGCAGAGAGCAGGTGGGCTGGGAGACAAAAGATAAAGAATGTGCTTTATACTCAGCTTTTAAGCAAGAGTGATAACTCTGCATTTCAAAGGGTGTCTACCAAGAAGTTGGGCTGTTATATGTGTTTAATTAATTTGAAAAATGGGCTTTTGCTTTTCTGTGTTATTATTCTCTTAATATCATTCTGCCTTTTCCCAGTTAAACATATGTCAAGAGCTACAGCTATTTTGCTTGGAGCAAAAACCCCTGTTTCTTTCCCTGTTTCTGTTGTTGTTCTCTATATAATATTGAGAATATAAGACACCACAAAGATCCAGTTCTGTGACAGCGTTTACTCTCTGCATGCTAACAGGCGCAAGTATAGATAAATGTGCATATACACATCCTAGTGTTTGTGTATGTACACACACACACACATATATACTGCTATGACATTGGAGTTGGGTGGGTTTTGCCACAGATACCCCAGAGATCCTTTGGGGTCCCAAGCACCTTAGAGGGATGCTTCCCAATTCCTGTACATGGAAAATAGTAGTCTCCAGGCAGAGGCAAGCAATAAGTCAGAAACAATTAATAATATAATTTATCTCCTCCAGAGCCTACTTTTTTATTGCTTCAAACTGTGCACAGGAGACAGGATTCACACTAGGCAGAGACGTGTACAGCTCCCAGTCCTGAGCCAAGCTTCTAGCCGTTATAAGCCTTACTCCCCTTCTTCTGACAACCTTTTAGCTCAAGAACGCACATCCTCTCCCGATCTCTCAAAATACCCCATGCCTCAGTTACACTGACAACCCTTGCTATCATTTGCACTTTTGTGTTCTTATTTCCGGCTGCAGTCAGGGAGCTACTCTCACCTGAACGGGTGAGAAACCCTGATTTAGGGGAAATTTCTGGTCTTCCTGGTGCCATTTCCATTTTGCCTTCATCGACATTATCCATAATCTAATATGAATGAAATAGAAAATAAATCCTCCTTTCTTTTTACCAGTAAACCAACTTTTTCCTTCCTTAACTTTACACCTCCACAGCCTTGCTGCCTTTAAATTCGTAGAGTATTCTCAGTTGTAGCTTGCATTACACGTGCTGTACAAACGAGAGCCCAGCTGTAGCAGAAGATTTCTAAAGGCACAAACGCTGCTTCGGTGGGTACGCCAGGGATGACAAAGACTGCCAAGATGCAAACCTGGGTGTTTCGCCCTTTATCCAAATTTGGGCTAGAGGCACATTGTGCTCTAGTCTCATAGTAGGGGTGAGCAACAATTACAGGATGAATGAATATACTTATGTATACACACACATACACGTATACAGAACCACAGAGAATTTTTTTATCATGCAGTTTGTCTGAAATGAAACTGCAGATAAAAATCCTACACTTGCATGTAGTATCAGCACCCTCTGCTCTGCCAAGCCCAAAGCCTTGGGCATATATCAGATCCGGTGAAATTCAGAGAGCGCCATTCAGAGATGGGATCTAAATTTGGCATTTCCCCTGCTTCTTTCTCTTACAAGTTTACTACATGGAAAATAGTTTTCCAGATCGCAGCTAAAATCACTGGTCTGACTTTATCAAAATGTCTGTCACCATCTTATCACTGGAGCCTAGGAACGGCACTAATATGATAATGATTCCTTTACATCCCCAGCTGATTAGGTGTGAATAATGACGGATGACTCCTGTATCATTAGGGATTTCCTTTCCCTCCTCTCTCCTCTCCCCAGTTGGGAACATCAGAAGAAATATTTGCTAAACAAGAAGCAGTGCCCTGCCTTTTCCTCGATAAAAAGTCTTCCGTCCCCACCACCCCCCTCCCCCCCAGAAAAAGGAGGATCTAAATTTGGAATTTATATATAAAGAGCTGGTGCCACATGAGTTGTACCGTAAGTCTCCACCCCGCAAGGCAAGGAGCCTGCCAGCGGGGAACGTGCCAGCGCCGAACACCCACCACTTGTCACTCTCCCGCTGCGCACAAAGCTCGGCAACCAAGACGCTTCTCTCCCATTACCTCCGGGGGTTACGTTGGCATATTTTATGTCCTTTAATAGCACCTGCTGTTAAATACAAAATGACAGCAATATATTGTAGAGATTATAAAAAATCATTGAGGGCTTCCATATCAGGAGGCAGCTCTAAAGCTGGCTGTGGGTTTTACACACACATGGGAAACGCATATGAAGACAAACTACTTTTTTTTTTTAACTAACTGAACTGTGTTATTAAGAGACACTGAAAAAAGAGAAACAGGCAATGTCTTACATTCCAACAGCTAATGCAGAATCAAAGACATGATGAGCAATCACATCGTTGTATGTCAAAAGTGAAGTCAATTGCAAAGGGGTGAAACTTCTCATTAAAAGCTAAAAAATATACAGATGGTACTCATTGAAAGCACGCTCGAAGGAAAAAAATGAGCTCTATGTATCTGCTTGTCTTCTGACTTGATACTGCCACACTCAGAGCTGAAATGTTTCCTCAGACTGATCTCTTGAGACTTTTTTTAATAATATATATTCATTATGGATAATTTTCCAATGTCTTGTAAAGTCAATGGGCATAATACCCTCTTAAGGGCTCAGGGAATTTCACGTGCCACTTTGAAAGAAGAGGTGCACCTTGGAAATTCAAAGAGAACTTGATTTGTGGGTAAGAGACAACACTTGGTTGCAGGGAGCATTCAAGTTACCGATGTCTTTTCTCCTTCTCCCCCACTGCACCTCCTGAGCGACGCAGAAACCTCCGGACCGATCCAAGACAGCTGATGCTGAAAGAAGGAGTTGGGAAGCTGAGAGCATGCACATCAGAAATGCTTCCAAAAATAAGAGTAGGCAGGTTTAGCGAGGAATAATACTGATACATGCATTTTCATATTCGATTTTACAAAGCGCTACCCAGCACACATGATGACAAGGGACGCTGCGGGCTCAGCCTGCGCCAGAGACTTTCCCACTGACTTCTCGGCTACAAACTAGCTCCAGAGAATAGTGCGTGTGAAGCCAAGTGACAGTCCAGGAGCAGAAGCAGGGCAAATGTCTGCCACAGCTGCCCAGTGCATCAGCTCAATGCTTCAAATTAAAGTGTCTAACAAGGACTTTTGACCAGTGGGGGGCTGACAAGGCAAATAAATTAATCATTTGCATAGCTCAGAAGCAAAGAGGTGACTGAGCAGCACAACCATTTGTTATTCCGAGTAATTTCGCCAGTTAGGTGGCAAACAACTTGCACTTGTGAAGGTTGATATTTACCGGGGGAGTGGAGCTGTCACAGCACTATTTGGGTCTTAAATTAAGGCCACCAGTTTTCACTGTCGTGGTATACTGGGGGGGGCACACTGAACACCGAAGCTCCCCTCCCTCCCCAGCATCCTACCAGGGTTACCTCCAGCTTGGAAAGGGACTTGGAGAGGTGCAGCATCAGTATCACTTACATGACTGAAAGCAGACATAACGATGCTGAAAAACCAGATTTTATGTGGCTCTTGTTCACCAGCACGTTCCTGGCTAAATTGGAAGTGGCTCCACAGCAGGGAGACATTGGGAGGGCTAATGCTCCTGGCAAAACTCGGTGAGACCCTACAGTTTGCACAGGCTTATCCCAGGGCAGGGACCACTTTGGCATCAGCAAACGTTTCACTCATTCACTGAGACTCCAGGGGCTGAAAGAAGCATTAAAATCAAACGTTCAACTCTTCCATGGCTGCAGGGAGCAGAACCTCGCCACGGCAGAGCAGCAGCTGCACTTCACACTGTTCCCAAGGACCAGGTAACATAAGCATTACAATTAGTGAACAGAATTAATTCATTCTTGATTCAGTCTTTAATTTCAATGTTCTCCAAGGGGAATCTTTCTGAGACTTGAAAAGCAGAGCACAATGCAAGAAAACACAAACTTGTTCAATATAACTAACGATGCAGACAACTTCCTCCCACAGAAATTATATTATATATGGGAGCTTATTTCATCTTTTGCTCTGGGGGAACATATTATAAATTCTGTTTACTAGAGCAGCCTGAGACAAAGCGCTTGCATTTCCTAACATGGAGGAGCCTGGCAGACTCCCTCGCGTTGTTCACAGCTCTTGGTGGTACCAGCTCACTTTTCTGCTTTAATGTGTGTTTCTAGTAGTACCACCGTGATGGCAGAGCCTTTAAAAGAGTCAGAAGTGCTGTACTCTAAGAAGAAGTCCCAATATAAACTTGCCTCATTGGGAGGAAAATGGTCATTTTCCTTCATTTTGTTTCATGTACAGAACTAAATGAATCAGATAATAGAACTCACAGGCTGAAAGAAGGCAATGATTTGCAGGAAGATTTGTTTCCACTGCTTTAGAGCAGCATAGGCAAGGGAAAAACAGACCAGATCAGATCAGAGACACTAGCCCAGAAAGGATCAAGACGCATTTAACTTTTTAGGATTAATTTGATTAATTTTCTTTTGAGCTGCCTATTGTAAGAAATGTAGTTGTGTAAAGGACAACATAGTTACATATGAGGAACTATGGGCTGAAGAAAAAGTAAAGCTGATAGCTCAAATGGATCAGTTAATTATCTTTAAAAACTAATTTTTTGGAGGAAAGGATGTCTTTCCAAAATGATGGTAACCTTTGGTCACAGCTCCCTGGTTGTACTGGGAAGTATCACCTAATGCATGGTAAGGAAATTAGGCTGAGTAGAAGTGGCCAAAAAAAGGGATAGTGCAGTCCTCCTCCCCAAATCCTGCTCCCATCGGTGCACCATCTTAGCTGCTTTTGTGTAGAAAGGATGAGTGAGAAAAATTGTCCCTGTACGTTAACCTTGATTTGGGCTGGTGAAAGTCTTGAAAAGATTGAAGGTTTTTGCTTTTGCTTGCTGTTCAGGGCATGGTGGATTGACAGCTCTGGAGCAATTTTTGTGTTAAAAGTCTGAACTACAAATTCAGAGGATTAAGGCGAGAGCACCTCTCTTGAAGCTCTTCCCTACAACTCTCACCATTACTGAAAATGCTTCTCATGCAGCAGTTATGGTCCTGGTTAGCTGTGGGAGGTCTAGAGGCTATCAAGCCCTTCTGGTATTCTGGAAGAAAGGAAGTTTGATCTGCCTAAGATACAGATGGTTAAATACTATCTTTTCCTTCTTCAACAATAATTGGCTCCAGAAAACAACAAAAGCAGCAAAAAAGTCTCAATCAGACTAATTACTTTGTTTGCCGCAGGCAAACTGGCTGAAGCTGCAGGTGTCTGGGATGTGATGGGGGCACCATGCATGTTCCCTGCCTTGGGCAGGAATAACTATCCAAAATTTCCCGAAGGGGGTCCTGGCGGTCCTATTCCCACTCACCCTTTGGGGACCATCCACTTGGACGCCACATTGAGCACCTCCCTGGGTATGGAGAGGTCTGTCTGGAAGGTATTTAAAGTGCTGGCACTACACACTGCTTCTAATTGTATTTTCAACTTAAATTGGTTTTATGCCACATGAGGTATGAGAGTCTGTGCAGGTAGGGAAAACTTGTGCTAATCTCCAGGAAGAGTCTCATCTCTCTATATTCCTCATGCTCATCTTTCAGTCAAGTGACTATGGAGTAAGACCCCACAGAGAATACATCTGCAGAAAATATGCTTTCAGCAACATCTTTATGAAAGCTCTCTGCATGGATTGAGGCAAAGGGAAGGAAATAAGTCACGAGGAGAAGGGAGATGGGGAGGCGTGCTCTTCCCAAGGCTCACAAGCAGTGGGATTTCAGACACTCCCTGTGCAACTTGTTTTTATAACATTATTTTCACTTGGGTTGATGAAACTGGCTGTACATGTGAGATGTGTTCGCTGTGGCGAGAATCACTGCTGGTCCTACAGCAGAGTGTGTTTTGTGCTTACCAGTGGGACACTCACCGTCCTGAGCCCAGGGCCGCAGCCCCCCTGGGGCTGCAGAAAACAGCCCTTAGCTACTATGTGCATATAAACATAATGTAATTTCTAAATACACACCGCTGGAGCAACACACATCTGATCCCTTAGAAAGGCTGGGACAGGCAAAACATGGTACCTTCACTCTGCAAGGTCCGGCTTGCTCAGGTCTCATTCTGTCTCTGCCATCCCAAAGTCCTTTAGATATGGGAAGGTACTGTGAGAATAAGAAAAAGTTGATAATGTCTGTTAGCCCCAATCCATATGTATTTTAGAGGCTTTAAGTATTTGGGTTTCACAGCACAAGTACCCAAGGCTTTTGAAAGAAGCATTGTGGTGTTTGTTTTTGACAACTTCACTGCCACGTGGTCTGCTCAGCTGGGTTTGCTCCTTGGGGAGCTCTCCTCCAGACAATCAGGGTCGCACCATCTCCTGGGTTATTAGACCGCCTATGTCAATACTGGCCAAACTATACCAAACTGCCTCCTTGTTTCCATAGTGACATTTCTGCCTATATGAGTAATTTGGGGCTCCTCCTTGTCACACTCAAAAACACAAAGCAAAAAGGAGACATAACAGGCAATGTAACTACTGTGCATCAAGTGGATGGCCCAGCTGGGACCAATGGAGCTGCATCCATAGGGGACAGGATGTACAGACATACCTTCCTGGGGCAGAGCAACCACACAGATTTCTGTCCCCCCATTTTCTTCTGTACAAATACCCCAACAAGCAAATGGTTTTCAGCTTTGTCTCCCAGCTTGCCAGTGGATCTGCCCAAAGGACAGGCGGTGTCCTATTTTGAGAGCATCAAATATCCAAAATAACCTCAGGGTACGGTCCCTGGTAGCTTGGATGTGGACCAGCATGAGCGTAGTGGTGGTGCTGTGGAGTCCATCCAAATGTGACTCTGAACCCTGGTGATTCCCAGTCCTTCAAAGGGGAAAAATCTTCTCAGAGAAAACCACTGTGACTCTTCTGACCTCTGCTCTTAGGGTTAAGTCCTTGCTACTAAGCTTAAGTTTGGTTTTGCCAGTAGAGGTGGTTCAGTCTCCAGCACTGGTCTGTGTGGTGTCTCGTATCTACAGTGTGGTCAATGCTGTGCTCCTCTGCTCTTCCCAGTTCAAGGAGAGCTGTAGCTACATCATTGCTCTAACCTTGTGCAAGTTAGTGAAAAAACAGCAACTTGTGGTTACCTGTGTTTTAGCAAATCCACATTCTCTAATTGCAAAAGAGACTCCACAGTCTAAAGAACAAAAAACCAGGGTCTGGTGATCAACGTGATAAATTTGGCCGTGTGTGCTCTGTTTGTTCAGTGGAGTACAGTTGTCAAATAATATGCTTCCAGGCTCTGTGAAGCAGATTAATTTCGTATCCTTTAATCAAAAAACCCTTATATTTTTCAAAACAATACCCTCTTTTCCTTCCCTGAGGGCCCTGCAGAGCATAAAGCAATGCACAGAAAGGAGAGAAATAGATGGAGAAAATAAACATAGTGACAACATGACAAATCTTTATAATCTGGTAGAAATTTCTTTCTTTTTTTATTGCTGCATGAATCTGAGCCTGGAGTTCTGTTATCTGCCGTGGTAAATAAGGATGAATTAATGTGAAAAAAAGTGTATTTATAGCATGAATATACTGCTGAGTAATATAGTGGGTTTTGCTGCTTGGGAACACAGAGACCAAGTCTTATCCCAATGAAACACTTTTGTAACCCTGCCAAGTGCATCCTGCTGACACATCCTAAATCCGTGAACAACCAGGGCCATAGGATTGTCTATGCAGGAGTCAACCAAGACTCCAGGAATGGAAGATAATAAGTAGCTAATCAGTTAAAAAAAATATGTTTTTTTAGAGAACACGTGAATTAGCAGTGGAACTCCTTGCCACAGGATGCTCTGGGTGCTAGAAGACTACAAAGTTCGAAAGAAAGCAGGAAAAATTAAAGAAAGAAAACATCATTGAGGTATTGCAAATCCAAAGACAGCATCTCTGGACTAGGAAGCCCCAGGCTTGCAAGCTGTGGGAGTTTGGGAGCATTTCCTAGGAAAGTGTTGCTATCTGCTTGTTCCTTTCGTAATCTCTCCTGTCTGCTAGACGGATCTTCAGTGTGATCCAGTATGGTCATTGCTGTCTCCTGACAGAAGGGTTTATCAACAGGCTCTGTTACTTGTGCTGCACATAACCGATATGTACCTAAAATGGCAAGAAATCATGGGATTTCCGGACCCTAAGTGTTTAGGCCTTTCTGATTCAGGGACAAAGAGAACAAGAAGGAGTTTGGGCTTAATTGATAAGGGCCCTAATGTAGATAAGACCCTAATATCTTTGGTATCATGCCATGGACACTGGATGTGAGCAAGATTAGACTACATGGTGCCTAAAGCACTGATGTCTTGGAGGTGCCTCCTCTTGAGTAGTGACTTAAGAATGATCTTAGAGAAAGAATGGACACAGCATTTCAGTGTTTCTTAATGCAGGATCAACCTAGTTTTTAACAAGGTCCTCTTCCCTCAGAGCAGTTTTTCATACAAGCCGTACTGTGTTTTTACATTTATTCTCTGTGATGAAGCTTTCTTAGGGCTCAGTCAGGTACAGGGGTTTTTTTTAATAGCCTTGCTGTCGCAGCAATATCATCTGGATGAACAAGAAAACTGAACACATCTCTCCTTTTCTCTTATTCCGGAATGTTAGAAGAGAATGAAAATTAGTTGAATGGCCTCCCTACCTATTCCAAACAAAGTTCTGTTTTCTCATGTGAGTGGTTGAAAGAAGCTCTTGTTCAGGCTAGTGTCTACCCCGAAGAACTAGCTAACAGGTAGGGCAAGAGGGGGAAAAATGGTTAGAAGCTATCATTTTCAAATCACTAGTTTTCTGCATTGCAAGTTCGTAAATAAGGCTGGGAAATCTCCCTCTTACACCAGTGGGAGCAGACTCATCACTGGGTCACATTGCTTTCTGTGCCATCAGTCTTACCAACCACTCTTATCTCATGGCTAAATAAATGGAGTTCACGTCTTCAAGGGGGAATCACAGCAACATTTTGACTTCCCTGTTTCCTCAGGCCTTAATTCTGATCCAGAGTAGGGGATACACTTCAGTAAATACCTAATTTTCAGCAAGTGCAGTAACTACAGCAGGACTTTCATGTACTGAGAATCAGGCACGCACCTAAGTATCTCAGGGAATCAAGATCTGCAATTTTCTCTTTCTGAAGTGAACATGTGCACAGAGATGGAACACGTGCAGTTAACAATGGTACGGCATTTCACATATACTTGAATGGGCGCTCAGCATTTTATCAGGAATGACGGCTATCTCTATGTACTACCTGAAAGGAATATATTCAGCAGCAGAATTCGTAAGCCTAGATTTCAAGCACTGTGTGAGTACACAAGGTACTCCAAGGCTGTTGAACACCTCACCTGTTGCCACCAAGGAACATTTAATGGCAAGCAGCTATAATAATCCTTGCAGAAACACTAGTGTTGATTGTGAATGTTTGAAGATGCAACTTTGGACCTTCGCCAAGGGCCTCTCAACCAACCTCCTGCAAGGTCAGACGGCTGCTGGCCGAGATCCCTCTGCCCCTGTAGGCATCGGATCAGGTCTGCCATCAACAAACGGTGTGGGGAGAAGGACTGGGAGTGCCAGCTGGTGCCAGCCCCTTTCCTCCCGGCAAAATCATCATAGCCTAGAGAGGGCTTTGTTTTTGAGAGCAGTGAGGAAGGCCTCGCTACTAGGGAGCAAGGAAGATGCCAGAGCACCAAGTTATTACTCATTGCAATTACATTTATGCTTAAAATTATGGATTAAAACCTATCCACGAGGTCTACAAAGAATAACAGATAAATTCAGCCTATGCTCTGCTTTAATTTTTTCAGATGAATGTCTCTTTTTATACCAAGCATATGGTGCACTAGATTGCAAGTCTCATTGATAAAGACTCTAATCTCTGTAGTCTCTTTATTATATTTTTCCATTTTCTGCTGAGTTGGAAAAAGGCATTGCATACCATCTGTCAGCGTGATCATAGCGCAATTTGCAGAAGTTTCAGACCGGTACAGCGTTAGTAGCAGCTCGCTCTTCTCCTCCAGACTTGGGTTCTTATGGAAGCAATATAGCCCATTAAACAGTTACTTCACAAACAAAAACTCATTTGTGCAGCATGCTAATGACAATAATGCAAATGAATCTGTCATGTTTGCAGCTACTATCCCTAACCACCCTATTCATGAATATATGGTAATTAAGCTATTACTGCAAATGTAACTGTGTCAGCACTACTAAATTAAGGGCTGTACTGTAAATAAAAATGGGGTTATAAAAAGGAAAGAGGGCAGTAAAAGATAATGGGTAGAAATACTAAGGGCAAGGTCACAGAGGCTTTGCACAACCAAAGGAATTTATTTTAAAGGCTCCTACTAAAGGATCTATTTTGATGACATGGCTTGAAAATGCAGATAGATGCTGATACATAAAAAAATTAGTTCTTTTTTTCCTCAAATGCAATACTAAATCCCATGAGACTGGCAGGTTTGCAATAAAACAGATAAGTGATCAACATATTAACCCTCCACCACGGCTCCATCTCTGAGCTCACTAATAACTATGTAAGGTACGGAAAGGTGACTTAACAGACCCCTTTTGTAAAAGTTTGCAACAGGAAAGTGAGAGGTTCCTATTCACAAAGAGTAATTTGTAGTCTGAACTATGCAAAGTCAGGGCTTTTCTTATTTGGTAAACTCAGTCCCACTGTATACTTTCTGCTCTCTTGTGTTGTACCTAATGCAGCCAGTTTTAAAAGCCAAACAAAATTATTCTCACATAAAGAACCTTATTTCCATTAAGCAGAAGAGAAAAAGGATATTTGTAGCAAGAACAGTTTTGTTACATAAATGTAAATCATGAGAAACATCAAGATTTTGCTTAGGCTCAATCTGCAAATAAATGAAATCAGAGTCTGGCTGTAGGTGACCTGCTCCAGGGCTACACCATCATCTTGCTGGAGAGACCTGGACAACCACTATCCCGCTTCAGTTCGAAGGACTTGAGGTCTGAAGAGATGAAAAAGTCATGAATTTAAATACATGTCCTTACTGAAGAGGAGAGAGAAAAGATGGGAATGATTCAGTTTGGGGAGGTGATACACAGATGCACAGAAAGAAGGATAGACAATCATGAGCCATATATTGCATATTCTGCATTTGCACATTTTCCTGAGTCCATGATTTTCACAGAATGTAAAACCAAAGAGTACAATGACCAAAACTGCAAGACACCGCATGCAAAGACAGCCACTATCTGTAATTAGTCTGAGATGCATAGCAGATAAATAGCACCAAAGATGGCACATAGTGAGATTTATCTGTGAAGTGAGAATTTTCTCCTCTGTATCAGATAGAGGAAGTTTATATTTTTCTAAGGGATATAATCCCTCCTGCTTCAGCACAGAAGCTGATTGCCAGCAGAGATTGGAGGGTGCCTTTTCTCCAGGCTGTTTATTCCACTTGCATCCACAATGTGGTTTCCTGCCTTTTTTCTCTAACTCAGCTACAACAGAGCCCTGACAAGGACAGGGCACTGGATTTGATGTCCCCAATATGCAAATCCTAATTAAGCACAAACAAGGATATGCTGCATCAGTTTGCTGGTAAGCTCCCTAGAGATTGATTTATGTAGGGACAGGCACAGTATATAGTGAAGTGGTTCAACGGCATTTTGAGATGTTGTCTGGGAAGAAGAGAGCTGGCTGAACTCTCAGATCCATATCAGCTGGCAGCCACCACCCGTAGCCGGTCCCCTTCAAAACATCTTTGCTTTAACAGTGCTGAGGCTCTGACCTGGAGACAACTGCAGATTTTGCAAATGGCCCCTCTATTTACAAAGCGCTGGGCACAAACCATCCGGTATGGAAGCCATCACCTTCCAACTTGGCATCTCAAGCAGTTTGCGCCCCAAATCTTCACTCCTTTCTCACCACTGGGATCCCTCCTGAGGCTCACCCCGAGGCGGTGGATGGGGAACACGATGCTGGGGGAAACACGCTGCAGGTACAGCTGACAGCAAACCCTTCCCACTGCCCCCTCAAGCAAGAATTTGACAGTGATTGCTTTTTCCCAGCTGGCATGGGATGAAAGAAATGACTTTGCCAATAATTTTCCAGTTCTATCTAGAGATTCAGTGGTTTTCTTGAAATGCAGGGTGGCTCAGGGTCGCTGGGGAAAGGAAGCTTGTGAACCAAGGACAAAATGTAACAATAACAATGCGAGGCAGTGATGGAATGTAAAATCGTTTCAGTCACTTAATACAAAGTAAATCATGACTGGCTCAGGAGTAATTACTTATTTTTAAACTCTCTTTTTTAAAGACTTAAGAATTACATACTAAGGAAAAGACCATGTTTGAAGATAGATACCCAAACCAGAGCAAGAGAGCATAAAGCTTCAAAGGTATTCAGCCTAAAGGCTAAAATTAGAGGTGATTTGCGGTAAGATGGCAATTAAACTCCTTTGGTCTCATACAAGTGCCTGCAAATCGCAGCACATGCTTGAGTGCCCCTGGCTGCCGGGCCCTCTGCAGTTCCCCAGTGCTGCGTGCAGTTACACCATACTCGTTCCATGAAATTTATTGCCAGGTCAAGGCCTTTGCTTCCTTTCTGACAATTCAAGTCTGTGCTAAACCCCACATCTGTGTCTGTGAGGGAGAATTGCCAGGGCATTTCTGGGAGGAGACTCTCAGGTGCACGAGCAGGAGCTGTGCCAGCGGGTGCAGGGAAGCCGTGCTGGGGCCAGCGTGCCCTGCAGAATGGCATGCATGGGCCATACGCCTGGGGAGGGCTCAGCAAATACATCACCACCTGTGTCTGCAGGGAGCAAGAGGCACATGCACAGAAGGAGCAAATGGCATTAAGTTAATGAGCAGCGATCTATTAAACAGCAGTATGACCTCTCCATGCGGTCATCTATCTCCTTCTGGCTCCTGCAGTCAGCAGCACTCATGAAATGATGCCCTCATGCAACAGAGTCAAAGCTGACTTGCCTCATGCTGAAGGACTGGAGTAAAGCTGAAGAAGGGAATAACTTGTTTTAAGGCTGTCTTTCTAAGGGATAATTTTAGTCATTTTGCCTGTCGTACAGCTCAGTGTCAGCCTTGCCAGAAAATAACCGTCCTCATGTGAGCAGCCAAAGAGACTAGTGGTGTGTCTGTCTGCGAGAGGGAAACAAAAATGTAAATTCTGCATTAGCAAAAGGGGAAAAAGGACCATGAGCTTAACAAGTAACTTAAGACAAACTGCCCTTGGGCTAACATATCCATTGCAAGGTGGAAGGGATATTGTGACACCAGGAATTGAACTCATTCTTCCGTACATTTTGGTGGGAGCAGCAGGTGTAAGTCCTGGGACCTGATCTTCCCCTGACGCGAATCGGTGCTCTGTCACTACCATGCACCAACCTGTCCCGACCATGCACCAGCGAAGCAGCTGGCCTGGAGTGTGTGCTCTGTATCCATCCACTGGAGCAAAAAAGGTGGAATCCAAAATAATGATAATAAAGTTAATCCAGGGAAAAAATTAAAACTACAGAAGAGGAGACATAGAAATCTCCTGTTCATGCCTGCACCACCAGCTGTAGCCCCTAACATCTTGTCAAGCTATATTTCATCAAGCTGCACCACTTCCTGCAAACAGAAGTAAAATGGCAGCCCCGTGGGGATTACCCGCTGCCCAGTTAACAGCAAAAAGATTTTGAAGTGCGGAAAGTTAAAAAGAAAAAGATTTCCAGTTTTCTAGTTTAATATCCATGTTCAGATGACCTGAAGTCATCTAAGGCAGCGATAAAAAAGAAGAAAAAAAAAAAATCTGTGGCATTTTCTTAAGGGATGAATTATTTTTAGCCGTGGAGATTTAAAGCTCTCTCCAAGTTCCTGAACTTTCAGAACTTTTCTTCACTAAGGAGCTTGACAGCAAAGCAGGTTCTCTTTTTCCCAACTTTTCAACTGATCTAATTAAAATATGCAAAATCTCCCTTTCTGCATGATGAAGCAATATACATTTTTTCCAGCGAGATAAAAGGCATTTTCCAAAGGCTTTATTTCTAAGAATAGTTGCTCCCATCCCTGTTTTTAGGCCTCAGCTACTGTCCTGCTTCACTTTATAGTACAGAAATGGGAAATAAACAAACTTGGCCATTTTACTTGTCTTTCTTCTCAAGATTACTGGCACCAGGCAGCTTTTCTGAGACAAAATTTGTTGTCAATCCACTAGTGGGCCTGATTCTGATTGACACTGGTACCACCACACACTGCCAGAGCTTGGTGTAAATGGAAACCTGGTCCTTTATGCCCTGATTTAGTTCAGGTGGCTCCAGAGGAATGACTTCCCAAATGGAATGGACTTTTTTAATGGAGTTTGGGTTAGTATTGCTTTTCAAAAACAACACTGCTTTTTAATCACCCGCATTTATGGGATTTTGGGGAGTGTTTTGCATTGCTTTTTGAGTGAAGCTCCCCTCTGCCCAGCACCCCAGCTTCAACAGCTTTTCCTATCATCCCCTGTGCACCCTTTTTATATGCGCAAAAAATCAACCCTTTGCTCTTCCAGACTGTGGTCACCTTGTAAGAGGCCCTGGCTGGGCAGAACCCAGGGCCAGGATCTGCGGTAAATTGCAGGAGAATAAAAATCCTACGGAGAATATACCAAAGGAAACTAATTAAACCAATCAGAAGGGATTGCTGGAGAAGCCCTGACCTGTGTTGTCACTATACAATGACTTGCTTCCTGGTGTTTTTTTTTCTTTCTCACTAAAACTATTTTCTGTCCATAATCTGAACCTAATCTTGGCTGCAAAAAGCACTCTCTCCTTGGGCTCAAGGCCTAAATTCAGTTCATTCCACTGGAACAGGGACAAATGGGTGTTATTTACAAAGCCAACTGCAGCCACTCAGCACATACACGTATATATGGTACAGTGAAATCCCTGCAGCAACGTGTCGCTTGTCCCAGTCCTTGAAAACCCAGACAAACTCATAAGCATGGGTTGACTGAATCTGAGCAGGAAGAAAATCATTTTGTGTTCTTGGACTGACACAAGATGAGGGCAGAAGTTTTGAATAAATGATTTGCTCTGAATCATTTACTCGGCGCTACTCAAGTACCTCAGAGGACAAGGAGGGCTTCTAAACATTTGCAGCGATAAAATATTGAGTTGACTCGAGTACTGTTTTGCAGGGGAAGAAGTGTTTGTCCCGATGCTCTGACCGATTTAGCTTGTGCGGTCCTAGTGTGGCTGCCGGCACGCTTTAACGTGCCCCATTAAAGCCTCTGCTGCATTTCACCTTATAGGTGGGTGTGCCTCTGTGACAGATAAAGTGGTCCCTGTGCACACACTGTAGCTGGCAAAGTGCTTTCTTACAAAAAGTGCTAGCGAAGTGCAGCGAGTTCAGAGCGTTAGTATGTATTATTCATCTTTTAATAATATCGCAGCAAAATTTAGGGGAGTATGGCAACAATTTTGATCATTAAAGAGGGCAGGACATGGGTTTGATGTGTCTATAAGGCCAATTACAAACTCCTCTTGAGCGTCAAGTCTTGGTTTCAAGCGCAAAGTTGTGAGAAAGGCTCATTGTAGCAATTACGGTGCTTACAAAGGAAAAACAATTTAATGCCGGGATTTTGTGCCTGTGGCAGAACCGCAGGGGGTTTGCGTGGGGGAGCAGAGTAAGAAACTCAAGGTGCTGCCGCACAGGCGCTGCCAGGATGGTTTGATCCTCCCCGTAGCCGGGCTGGCCGTGGGCAGCATCGCAGTGTGCCGGTGAAGGCAGGATCAGTGTGAACGCCTCCGCTGGAGCTCCTCTCTTCTGGCATAAATAAAATGGGGAGGCGGGAAATGAACCCCAGCATGGCCAGTGATGCCTGAGGGAGTCAGTGGGAAAGGGAAGGAGGGGAAGACAGAAAAAGGCCATCCTGCCGACCAGAGGGAAGCTTTCCTGGCCAGGGGAAAGGTAAAAACTGGATTTCGCTGGATTCAGTCTGTCAGTTAACGAGTTACGAGTTTTTCTCAGTTATTTAATAGATTTAGACACCCACATGTCAAAGTGGAAACGAAGAGGAGAGATGAACTCAGAGCCCTGAGATGGCTGGAAAGTTCAAGCGGAGAGCTGGTCACTGAGCCTGCTGTCACTCCATGGGGTGCCGGCAGGGAATTGGGCTGGACGCGGACCAGGCAGGTTTGTCCCATGCCAGCAGGGCTCAGGCCGGGGCACCCGAGGCGCCAGGCCATGGTCCTTGTCCCCCCAACGCCTCTCAC
>VYZM01005134.1:5503-203868 GCA_013398915.1 Dromas ardeola
AGAAGAGAAGAGAAGAGAAGAGAAGAGAAGAGAAGAGAAGAGAAGAGAAGAGAAGAGAAGAGAAGAGAAGAGAAGAGAAGAGAAGAGAAGCTGCCACTAGGACAAAAAAGAGACTGCAGAGCTGAATCAGGAACCGTAGGATTGACTCATGCCTGGTGGAGGGTGGACAAAAGCCAACGCTAGGTTTTTCCTGCTGCATAGTGGGCTGTTCCAGTCAGAAAGATGAGGGAGAAAATGACACAGCTTTTCAGTGAACTCCCTAAGGATGAGACTAAAACAAAATGTCTGCATGTATAATACTTTTCTATGTATTTACTAATCTTCATTTTTATACATTGTAATCAGCGGTGAAATAGTTGACAAAGTCAGCTTGGTTCAATAACTGCCACTAAACACCTGACAACACATTGACACAAAGGAGGTATTTCACAGTGCTCAACACCATTTATCCAGACCTTCCACAAACACAGGCACAGATCACTTTCTTGATTTGGAGTTGTTTTAATTTACTTCATAACTATAGGGATCAGCAACTTTAGAAATAACTAAACTGAGATTCTGGAGAACAAAATGTCAGCCTCAAACAAGAGCAAGTCACCTTCCAACTCATCTGAACTGAGCTTCTGGCAGGAGCAGCAGAAGCTTTAATGTGAGATTTTTCTTACTTTAATCTCAGTTTCTGAGTCTGTACAATTCTCACAGCATACACTAATGCATCAGACACATCCTGTTGATGAGGGAAGATACTGGAAGAGAATCAGGTCTATTTAAGTCAGTAGATTCTCAATGTATTTTTTATAGACACAAGAAATAAAATGATAAAATGGAAGTCTGCAACACATCAGTTGCTCAGTATTGCTCACTATCTCTGTTTATGAGCCAGTGAAGTTTGTGGCATCAGGCCTGCTGATGTCATTTATAGGAAGAATCAAAGAAGTTAAGAAAACAGTTAGAAAGAAACACATAACTCGAACATGTACCTTTGCAACAGGCTTGCATGGAAGGCAAAAAGAAGCTATTAAGCCCGTTTACCTGAACTTCTTTTATTACTAGATTATCTTTTCCAGCTCCCTCCAGAAAATAAGAAGAACGGAGACCTGAAGTCTGTTTGTAAGAGGAGCGATTATGTTGAATTGGCTGAAGAACACAGTGAAGTCAACAGAATGTGTACAGGACCTGCTGCCCTCAAAGTCCCTAAATGCTGCTAATTTGGGCAGTTGTCCTAGAATCGGTTTTGGAAATTAGGCAATTTTTTTAAAGTGTCGGCCCTAGTGCTGTTACAGTATTATATTCCGAACCAGCAGTTCCAATTGGCTTTGGAAAGTATTGGTGACATGTACTTTAGCATTAGGGCCCATGCAACCGATTTTTATTTTCCTGTAGCAGTTCCATGCATGTATTTCTATGGGTTGTATTGGAAACTTCCCCACTGGTTCACAGAGGGGCTATGTATGTATATGTCGTAGGGAATGAAACTGTCACTGTTTTCTTGGCAATGTCTGCAAGCTTGTGCCTTTCTTGCATTGTTTCACCCAACTTCATCACAAGTGACATTCTGCAATAAGAGCAACGTACACTGTTGTAGATACTACCAGCTGAAAATCTGTACAGAGAATATATATATATTCAATACGTTGTACTGTTACAGCACATAGTAATGAACACTAAAAAAGTTTATCTCAGTAAGCCTTGTCTGTAACTCAGGAAAAAAAGAATCCTCAATCTGGAAGAATCTATGTAATTAATTTCTATTGTATGGAGTCTGAATGGTTTGCTATTTGAATAGAATACAATGCACACCTTAGTTATGGCAGCCACTTGTTCAACACATCAATTTTATCCTTATAAAGAAATATAGTTCTTCAGCAGAGGAAATGGCATGTTTCTGATCTACTTGCACTGCCTGAATGACGTACTAGATGATGTAGTGGAAGTTTTCTCTTTCTTTATGGTGACCGAGTGTGGCAATTGGAGCCTTTGTACTGAGGCAGGCTTAGATTGTTTATCAGGCAAGTCCTGACACATTTTAATATAACTTCACTGACGGTATCTCGTAGAAAGGTTAGTTTTGTTTTGCTTCCTTGTTTTCCAGTAGTTGATGGCCAGGCCAGCTCTGATTCAATGGGTCATAAATATATCTTTTAGTCAGTTGATAGGACATGTTTATATCAAAACCATATGTATGAGTCATTGCTTTACAATGAAGAATTATTAATTACTGCATTATTTAGATTCATAGCGCAAATAGGTTTCTGCCCCACAGTCTGGGTATTTTCGTGTCATTTAATTTCACAACTAATCTAGTCCCTTAGGCTCAGCTATAAATGCTCTGACAAATTAGAAATTAAATAAAATCCTAGGCACTACACCTAGCTTCCTCTATAACTACCTTATTCTAAAGATGAGCTTTCCAGAGAGTTTGTGAGATAACTAATACAGGCCTTAATGGACTGTGTAGGAGACCCAGTCTAGAGCTCAGAGGTTTATCATGAACAGTATTTGGCCAAATGCACTTACTCATGTCAATGGAGTAGCAGTGCTTCAGCAATACCAGCTGCAACACTAAGAAGTGGGTTGCACCAAATTACTCAGCTTAAAAATGATAACAGCTGTTCTGACATGTTACTTGAAAGAAAGAATATGGAAAAGTCTTGTTTCCTGAGTTATTTTGGTATCCATGCCTACTGTGTGGTGTGCAAAATCGTGAGAGACTGAAGTCTGCAATGACAGCAAGAGATTGCATTTAAGTGGACACCTAAAAGCAAAAGAAATTGCATTTTGTTACAGGTAGACAAAGCAGAAGGATGCCAGTATATTCACCTGTGATACAAATCATGTCATCCTTATTTGCTAATATCAGTATGATCCCTTGCGATCTCTGCCAGCTTTTCTCCATTTATGGCCTTTCCGTCTGGATTGATTCATACATCCTTCCTACAGAACACACAGCTGGGAGTACATCACATCTACTCATAATACATATTAAACAGACCTCATGTCAGGAGAGCAATTACCCACGGCTACCCATTAGGTCCTGCCAGAGGACAAAACCAAAAAAATGTAAGGACCGTATCACCTGCCCTGTTAGCATCTGCAGTGTCTCTTTCATAATAATAGTTCACAGCTTCTCACAGATCTAGAAGAATCAGAGCTTGTAACTTGTCCCTTCTGCTTCCAGGAACAGGTGAACAGGTCATGCAACTTCTTTTCCACATTCAGATTCCAATCAGAGAAGCTGATGAAAACCATAAGCCAAAATTACCCTGGCAACTCCTCACAAAAAACCTCCCTATAAAAGTGAAGGAAGAGCAATTCAGTTACTAGTCAAGAACTTTCACCATGAAGTGTCACGAGTTTTCCTGCAAAGCTGAATAGCTTAATCTATTTACTTTCAGGAGAAGCACTCACAGTCTCCAACAACCATGGGTACATGGCCTTCACACTCTGGTAGGTGAAAGACATTACAGAACATGCATTGATATACTCAAAAGTTGACTCAGTGACTGGTGTCTTTCCAGTACTGTTTTTAGGACAGTATAGACCTGAGATATCTAATCTACAAAATAACTAAATGAGGAAAACCCAGCTAATGACCACTCAGAGCAGTCTTCTAAGCTGATTTGTTTGTGGACAGCAAAAGAAATGATTCTTGATGTGAACTGCTGTTACACATGATATTTTCTCTGACTATTCATCTGCAAGTCTATGAGGAAGAATAAAAGACAGTAATGAAATTGTAGAAATGTTCAAGATAACATCTTACTGCCAACTACTGAAGCAATAGCAATAGAAAAACTGTTCCCATTCACCATTGTAATCATTCGCCAAGAATATGACTTTGATAAACAGATAAACTTTGTAGTGCTGCTTCACGGCCAGTGAATTTGGGACTTTCTGAATTAACTAGATTATAGAAAAAAAGCATCACCTCAGAGAAAACTCTGCCTCTGGTTGCCCAAAATACATCATCCAGTTTGGTAGCAGAAGCATTATAAGCGTATCTTGATTGTAAACATTATTCATTGGGAATACTAAATGGAAATTGGAGCTGATTCGTCCCAGGGTTGTCTTATCAAAAAGCATCAAAGATATATTAGTGAAAAAAAAAGTAGCATAGTGCCAGCTTGTATTATTGTTCTCTGTTCTGGATTAATATAGTCTTTTAGTCCTGGCAAATTTTAACAGCCAAATGGCTCCTTAGATAAGAAGAGTTAAATGGAAACAGTAATTAAGCATGCAATAACTTTAAGATTCCTCATGAACGGTTGTTGCATTTCTAATTCCAATGTTTCTTTTATTCACAAACCCCCAAGTGTTCTTTGGCTACCAGGTAGGCATTTAAAAGAAGTAATACAGTGTTTATATGATGCGGATGATCTCTGGTACAGTTGCTTAATTAAACAGTAAGGTTTACACAGGCACAGCCCAAGGCACAAAGCTCTATTTGATTTAGATCCTGGCTATGAGACAGCCATCAGGGTCTGGAAAAAGTATGCTTAAACTAACAGCTCCTTTTTATTAGTTGGCAGGCATATGTGGTAAGGTATATTCAGTGAGAGACCCTAGAGTCTGAAAACTCATTTTTGCTTTTTAGTGAGCAGAATTAGAAAGAATTCACCTAAAGGTTTTCTGCTGGATTTGTGCAAGGATCTTGTTTACATTTTTATGTTGGGTATAGTTTCCAAAGTAAGTGTAAGATGTGCATTTTATAATGGTAAAGTTTTATGTAATATCTATCTCTTTTGAAATTGCCATAAGGATATCCATGTTGGCCAAGACTTGAAAGATTAAACTCTATAGCTAAAAAACATGAACATAGTACAGCCTGAGCTAAAAAATTCAGATTTTCAAGGTAGCACCGTAAGACACTAGGCACAGGTGCGAGGAGACCTGCTACATACTCCCTTATGGGATGCACAATTTATTATCAATCTCAGTCTCAATCGAAACCAGTTAATACCTAACACTGATATATTCCTATTGCAAAGGCTTTCAGGACCTTTGGTCCTTACGTAAGAATACTTACATTTTCCAATTAAATAAGAAATATAGGTAGTAATAATATTACTTATGTTTGTCAGTGTAAGCTGACATTACATTTGACAGTGTAAGCTGTAATTATAAAGAAAATTTATTGGAAATGATTAATTCACAGCCTACTTAAAGATTAGATCTTTCTCTCTTGCCTCTGAGGATTTTATAAACTATGGATGGCCAAACTAGGTCAGATCTAGAATCAGTGTAAAGGTGCTATGAAAGGTAAGATATTCTACTTGAATGCCTCAATGTTAAAGTTTTGGTCTCACTTTTATTCAAGTATTTCAATTAGGCTGAAATATAAATCTATAAAGAGACTTCAAAAGGGCTTTTCCTAACTTATGAAAGTTTAGTAGAAAAAATATTTGAAATGTAAGAATGATATTTCTCCATGTGTATTAAAAGGTTCTGCTAACATTATGAGGTTATAATATTTTTCAGTGTAACTTCAAATGACTTCAGGCTCCTCTAGAAAGCCCAGCTACAACTACAATTGGTTTATGGAAGTAGCCAGACATACAGTGGACACACAGCATGATTTGGCTCATAAACTTGGCGAATACTTGATTAGCAACTGTGGCTATTAACCGTTTTCCACTTGCCAGAAACATAAGACAGCACAACGTTGTCTTCCCTCTTCTTGCCCACACTCTTGTCCAGTTTTCTACAGGCCACTGCAATATTGGGGCAACAAGCTTGTGTAAGTCTTTGGGCCTTCATCCAGCCCTTTTAATAGCAAGGCTTTACATTAAGGTCATGTCAGGTATTAAATTGGTACAAATGGGTATTACACTTGAGCTTGGTCAATAGAGCCAAAAATATCAGCCGGTTTACCACGCTTATCCTCCCATTCCCCTGTACTTTGCCCGCTGTGGGTTAGCGATGCGATTGCACAGGAAAGCCTTTTCTTGGCTCTGGAAAGGTAACAAGAGAAGCTGCCTTGATTTTCTCAGACCCTGGTGATGTAAATACAGTCAGGTAGCACGCTACCTACATGCTGTATGGATGTGAAACAGTTCAAATGCGTCTGTTGAGAGTGGATCCGATAAGCACCCGTTTCAGCTGTTAAAAGGACTTATACAACCAGGTGGAATGCTTGGAATTGCTAAACAAAAGTTATATCATTCAAAGGTAGCGTTAAATCTCTCTAATGCATTTTTAAAAGGAATGTCAGACTCATTTCTAAGAGGTTCTTTGACAGTGCTGATAGTACTGTGATTAATCAGGCTCTGTACAGAGAGACTCAACAGTGTGCAGTCACATAAGGATCACCACAGATATTAAGAGTTTCTGATAAAAGCTTAAATGAGTAACTCATTTATGCCAACAAGTTACTCATCTAAGGCTATGTCATTTCCATTTGTTTTAGGGTAACAGTCATCTGCACATCTAAATATGTTTCAAATATTGATTTCTTGATACTCTCCACAGCCTGAGAAATTCTTGTTTTATGATTACTTTTATCAGGCTACAGCATTAGAAAGGTTTCTGGTGGCCTCCTGATGTCAAAAAAGTCTTGTCTTTCCTTTTTTGTCTTGCAGTACTCTTAAAAATGCCATCTTTAAGAATGAACAAGGAGCTTATTAATACTCCCAAGTATTCAAGGGTAAAAAAGCCTTGCAAAGAAAAGATAAGGATCTCCCAAAAGTAGCATGCTCACATTTAACATTGGATGAAAATGAAGAGTGGACAGAATAAGAGACACTTCAGATCTGAATTGTAAACTTGGTGAACATGGATTTTCATTGTTGGTAAAACTAAAGGAGAGTGAGAGAGCTATCTAAGGAAAAAAATCACAGCATAGACCATATAATCCTCACTTCAATTATTCTCCCAATTTAGAAATACATTAAGCAGCCATGAAAAAACAGAGGGAAAGACTAGTGATCATTTTAGTCTTATAACTAATATTTGCTTACACAGACTATCATCATTAGTACAGGCTTTCTCTAAAGATGCCTTTTAAATAAAGCTGCTCCAAATCTGTAGCTCTAGGGATTTTGGTAGGGCTATAGAAAATCATGCTTCAGTGACTCAGTAAATCTGGGTCCAAGGTGCTTTGTACCGGACTGTATGGCCCAAAGTGCTAAGGTGTCTCTCAATACACATGTCTCTAATTCTTCCAAGGTTCCTCTCATCTTTCTTTAGTATCATGACTACTTAAGTAACAGACTAGTCCATCTCTGGACCACTTTCAGTTTTTCTTGCATCTCGCTAGGATTCCAGCTAATGGTATTTGAGTGAAATTAGATGTAAAATTTAAGACCTTAGAGGTATTCTAGGTACTGTAGACATTGCTGATCCAGGAATTAGGGACCCTGGGTTTTAAACTTTGCGCTGGATGAAAATGGGATATTCACTTTATTTAGCTGAAATCACCTTCCCTGAATGTAAAATGGAGGTAAGAAGAAGCAGCTATGCATAGGTACTGTGGATGAAAAGCAAATATAGGAAGAGTTCATTCCTAAAATGAAGCAGGTGAAGATACTGTCATGGATTATGAGTACAGGTGTCTGGGGAACCCATGACTTATGCCAGAGCTTTAAAGCCTTAAATAGCTAGAGAAAATCCTAAAAAGCTGGGGAGGCTAGTGCTGCAACAGCAGCATTGTCTTCTCTGAGAGAGAAGGACAGTATGCGACAGCATTTATTTCTCCAAGCACAATGAAGCAGGTGACTTGCCTGGATGTAGAAGCTTATAAGGATCATGATTTAAGTAGGGTCTATTCTCCTTCTGTACCCAAAACCCTAATTAATATTTCAATCTGAAGAAGCTGCCGGATAATCATTTCAATTGGCCACTACCTCAGCTGGCAGACAAAAAAGGACTGCAAAGCTCATGCTATTGCCTAAAACACTGGGGGCTACAGTGTATGTCTAAGATGAAAAGACCTACAGGCCCTCCCTAGGCTAGGGAGGCCACCATCCTTCTAAAGAAGGAAATTAGGTCTGTTGGAAACTGGTTAGAAAACACAGCTCACACTATATTGATAACTTCACCCACAGTCACCAAAGGCTCAGCCCCTGTGATGCTGCGTGTTGCAGCCCAGTCCCCAGCGCTGAGATGGGTGCCTTGCGCTCAGCTTAAGTGAGGTTCGAAATGAGGTGAGGCAGATGCTTAAGGAGTGATCCCTAACAGCCTGCTTGCTGGTTGAACCAGTTGGAAGTGCTGAGGAAAGTGCTGAATTACAAAACCTCCTGGGCTTAGGAACTTTGAAGAAACTGGTATTCGCAACCAGATGAGGCTGAGATGGGTCCACGCAGCCAGGACAGCAAGCACTGGGAGTCTGCAGAGCACCAAGGGCAACATGGCTGCTTTGGAGGTTTTTTGTCTTGGTGAACTGACCATTTGGAGCAAGATGCTTACACTGTGCCTTACAACTTAACAAGTCATTTTAATCTTCAAAGTGCTGTACAAAATAAGTAATGCTTGCTGAGCCTCTGTGAAGTGTGTTCAATTGTTCAGTTACTACTGAGATGAGTGCACCGTGCAGGTTTTGGTAAGGAAATTTAATGTCTGAATTTTATCTGAGGTGCAAACAATGTAGGGAGGAGGTTAGGAAACGAGCACGAGGTCTTACAGTGACTCAGAGGCTGAGACTATACTGAAAATCAGACATTTTGTAGCTATTATGCCTAACTCTGCATTATTCTGTTCCCTAGCTGATTCAGGTCACTCAAAATGGGAGTAAAGTAAGAAGGGAACACAGTAAAATGTTTAGATTCAGATTTTAAACAGCTAAGCTCAATGAAAGTAAACCATTACCCATTAAGACTAAAATAAAGACAGACTCCCATTCAGACCAGACCTAGGGTTAGTCTTTAAACAGCATAAAACAGCATATATACTTACAGCCCAATTGCTGATTGGCTTTACCAGTCAAAGGTTGCTTTTTGTTAATGAATAACTCACACTTTGAATTATGGATATGAGTTTTGCATTGAAAACTATTTTTTCTTGTGTGAAAAGACTAGTGGAAAAAATGTAATACAAGCAAAGATTTGATTTTATCTCAGCATTTCCTCTACCCTTTCTAGATATCAGAGCATAAAACAAGTTCCTGTCCTGGCCTTGTAAAGAGCTGGTGCTGAAGACTGAACACCTTCTTTTTTTTTTCATAATGACAGTGAAGTTGGCCAAACCATTTATAAGACATAAGCACTTGGTTTCATTCATTCAGGCACATTCAAATATTCTCCCTGTACTTTTACATTTGACCTTCTCTAAGTGAAACTCCAATTTAACTAAGAACTTTCCGATTAAACTATTAGGTGGAGAGTGGGAGTTTCTTCTCCAGGAAAACAGGGGTGAGGTCTTCCAGCCCACCCCTCCTCTTCTCCCCAGGGCTCCCAGGCTCCTACTCCATCCTGTTCTCTCCTGAACATCCCTTGTGCCAGCAGCAACACTTTGCAGTTGGTGGTTTGGAAAGATGATCTGGTTGAAAACTAATGCATTTTGTTTGTGCATAGGGTTAGTTTCAGCAGGATCTGCATGGCCTTCAAAGCCCTACTACTAGCCAATGGAAAGGTAGTAAACATCTTCCAAGAAGACGGGGAGAGGACTGACCATTTAATCAGTAATGTGACTTTAAATTGGCATAAGTGCCTTGTGATACTGGCCCTAAAAATGAATTTAGGTAACAATTGCTTTTGCTTTCCTACTTTGAGCTAATACTAAATAGAAAAATGCTTTAAAAAGAATTAACGTGTTGCTGTCTCTGGATCTCAGTGTGAAGCATCTTCTGGGGCTTCAGCTATTTCATTTCAGTGATCAGAGGCCACTGTTATCTGAAAGACGTACACAGCCTGCTTCGGCAGAGCTAAAGTTTCTGAACAGCTATCTTGAAAAATCCCATTTTTAAAAGAAAAAATAAAATCTTTCCTCCTATAAGATGTGTTGAAAGACATTTATCAGCTATATATTTCTTAGCAGAGACTTTGTAACAATTAAGATGGCCCACATGCAGCTGAATGCCTAGATGAATGCTTAACTTCAGACAATCAAATACACACAAATTTAGGAAAGTACTTGAGGTTGAGGTGAATTTCATTTATAATGAGCTTTGATAAAAGCATTCAAATGCTTAAAGCCAAGCATCTGTTTAAGGATTTTGCTGAACTAGAGTCTAAAGGAGAAATATAGATTTGAAGGATCAACAGAGTCATCTACAAAGAACTGAGCAGTAATACGTGGAGTGTCAGGGATGATTTTTTTATTTTTTCTGTAATTGGTTTATATTTTCCAAACCTGTGGTTTTAATGGCTGAAGGTCTGGTCCCACATACTTTCTCCTCACTAGCAACACTGACTTAAAAAGTTCTTACCTTCTTTCTCTCCCCTCGCCCCCATATGCCTTAAACTTCAGCAACATCTCTATTATTAAGGAAGCCTTTGAGAAAAACAGGAGTTTAAAAACTTTGATCGCTTAAGTTATCCAGTTTAGAAGGTAATGCCATAAGCAGCTGCACCAGCACAAGTGCCAGTGGTCAGCTTCAGGAGGGGACAGGAAGAAACAGGTTGCTTTGAAAATTATCTTGTGGTCACAGGCTGAATTTGAGTGACCAGTTTATAAGCCCAGAAGTTCTCAGCATCATTTAATAGAGACAAAAAGTTGTGGGTGCCTTTCTACTGCTTAGGTGTGCAAATGATTAGTTTACATGCAAATTAAAGGCTGGCTTTGGATTCCTTCAAAAATGATGCATTAATCATGATTCTTTGCTGAAAAGCTACTGGAAGAACAATATTGCAAGAAAAGTATGGGGCAGGGTTTGTTTCTTTCAAATGCAGTCTACTTAATATACAACTTAAAGGTGTGCTGCTTTTGCTGCCAGTAATGCAAATTCAGGATACTTTTAAAAGCGACACTAGTGTCTTACTTCAGCAACTCTGAGAACTGTGCACCTGAAATTTAGGGCTAAATCCTGCTTCATAGAAAAATCTCTTGGTGCTCTTTTGTAAGAGTAAGGAGCAAAAACTTCCCTAGGACTGACACACTGCTGACTGACAGAGAACTATGACCATCATAATCAAACATGCATTGAGTTTCAGGGGCACAACTAGATGTTTCTCCCAGCTGATTAGAGGGAAAAATAGGAAGAAGTAATCTTTCCTTCCCCGGCAGTGCTAGCTGTTGTTTAGAGGTGCCTGAAGTCTGAGATGAGAGTCATCAATTACTTAGATGATGCACAAGCTGAAACAGCAGCACCCTTTGCAGGTTTGGTAAGAAGCTCAAGGACCATTTGGGTAAAGGCTGGTATGGTGCTTAGGTATTGTGTTCAACTTTGCACAGCTTAAACTGGTTGGTCACAAATGACAGCTGCATGAAACTGCAATAAAGGGAAACCAGATTAGTGGTTTATAGTTAGACTCAGACTGTGTCACCTCGGCTCTTCGGGAAGCATTTTTTGCAGAAGCAAACAGACTATCCATGGAGTACAGTGAAGGAACTTCACAACGTAACTTAGAGCATCAAATTTGGTAAAAATTGACATAAGAAGTGGAAAATGTTAGTTGTTTCTAAGCATGCTCAGAAAACCTAATACAGTTAAAAAAACAGAATATGTATGCTTGGTTACTTTACAATCCAAAATAACCATGTGAGCTTGAATCGACAAAAAACTGGGGGGAGAAAAGAAGCAATTCAAGCTGCATGATGACCAAAAAGTATCAAGTTGGCTGTGGTTTTTGTAGGTGTTGCTATTTTTTTCCTTTAGAGGAAGGATTGAGATCAGCTGTGAGTCGTGTCATTATCTACAATTCTTTTAACAGCAGCATGAAAAAAAGCTGCCAAAGCATTTAAAATTAATTCAATCAGGCTAAGAGGAGTATGTCAAACTGACTTCTTTGCCTGCAAATTACAAAATTATCTGTAGTTAAAATTAGTTTCTAACCATCTTGGGGAGGGAGGAGATGAGCTCCTAAAACTACTGTATGCTGTGATGAGGCTGCGATGTAGGCTGGGCTCATCAGCAGTACTTGCAAAGTCACTTGCTGTTGGTAGAGCTGCTGAGGTGCACATAAGCTGCACATGTGATAACCACTGCAAGACAAAGGAGACGACAATAGTAACTGTAAACTATGAATAGCAAGTTATTATAATGAAAAAAAAGAAAATCATGTAGACATTGAATTATGTTCTCTTTTTCTCTTCAAAAATCAGCATAGCATAGCCTGCTTAACTCTTGTGTATAGTAAAATGAATTTTTTGACTTATTACTACTAGCTAGAAATGTCAATAAAATTTCCCTTAGTAAATTTGGTTTCAGTCACACCTATCTTCTGATTACTGTTCTTCAGCACAGGGACCATTACAGTCAATTACATTGTTATCTGACTCAAACATGTGGACAGCTCAGTCAGTGACTCTAATTACTTTCTCATCAAAGCCATGCTGGACAGTCTCTGAATTTTCTTCTTTGCCTCCTAGGACATCATAAAGGACAAATGATTTTTGCATCCCGTTCATCAAACATGACAGGAAATCTTTTAGTTTAGTTATCTCAAGTAAAGTTCTACAAAAAACTGTACGTATATCTGGATCGGCAATGGGCTCATATCCCTTGAGATCTGACAGGCATTGTAAACACCTAGCTTCATGGATTATTTTCAGAAACAATAGGCAAAAATGCAAATCTTCACCCACAGAACCTGAAATCAATGTATTAACAGAATCCTTTTGTTAAATTAGTCCCTTCACAATACTAAAATATTTTCAAGTGGTCTCCACTGGAATGGAGATTCACAAGATCCTGTGCTTACATGCTAGTTAGTTGTGCTCTGCTTTAGCCTTTCCAGAACTACTGGATGGGGCACATGTTTTTTTTTTAGACTGAGTAGGACTTTTGGTCCTAGCTGTAACTGCCAAGACACCAATCTGCAGGGTTAATTTCTAGTTTGCTCTAGAAATTTGAAGCATCACACCAACAAAAAAAGCTCAAACTGTAGATTATTTTGAATGTTCAGTGAACTTGATAATAATAGAAACATAGAATGGTTTGGGTCGGCAGGGACCTTAAAGATCATCTAATTCCAACAGGGACACCCCCTACTAGACCAGGTTGCTCAAAGCCCCATCCAGCCTGGCCTTGAACACTTCCAGGGATGGGGCATCCATGACTTCTCTGGGCAACCTGTTCCAGTGTCTCACCACCCCCACAGTAAAGAATTTCCTTCTGATATCTAAATTAAATCTACCCTCTTTCAGTTGAAAGCCATTATCCCTTGTCTTATCACTGCATGCCCTTTTAAAAAGTCCATCTCTAGCTTTCTTGTAGGCCCCCTTCAGATACTGGAAGGCCACTATAAGGTCTCCGTGGAGCCTTCTCTTCTCCAAGCTGAACAACCCCAACTCTCTCAGCCTGCCTTAAAAGGAGAGGTGGTCCAACCCTCTGATCATCTTTGTGTCCCTCCTCTGGACTCGTTCCAACAGGTCCATGTCCTTCTTATGCTGAGGGCCCCAGAGCTGGACACAGTACTCCAGATGGGATCTCACCAGAGCAGAGTAGAGGGGCAGAATCCCCTCCCTCGCCCTGCTGGCCACGGTTCTTTTGATGCAGACCAGGATATGGCTGGTTTCCTGGGCTCCAGCACACATTGCCGGCTCATGTTGAGCTTCTCATTCACCAACATCCCAAGTCCTTCTCCTCAGGGCTGCTCTCAATCCATTCTCCGCCCAACCTGTATTTGTGCTTGGTATTGCCCCAACCCAGGTGCAGGACCTTGCACTTGGCCTGGTTGAACTTCAGTAATACTTAAGTGCTTCTTATTGTTACTGAAGTCAATGAACACATGGATAAAGAGATAAACAGGATGCAATTACTGGATGGTCATATCAGGATGTTGCATTATTGTTGTAGAAAGGAGGACAGATACCTATATCAGATGTATCTCATAAGACACATCTCAGAAACCTCAAAAGAATTGCCCCATGGGGCAATAATTAAAACTTTTTTATCAAGAACATTTATTTCCACAGAAGAAGGTATACTGCAAATGTCACTGATTTCCTTTTGATAGCTACAGCTGCCAGTCCATGCATCTAAAGGGGGCATTTGAGCCAATGTTTGAATAAAAATAAGCATGGCCTCAGATGCAATAGAATTCTATGAAATTATCGTCTAAATACTGTTGCCTTTAGAGCAGACTGAACTGCAGCTGTTCATTTCATGAACAGATTTAGACACATGCAATCAGGGTGAGAACTGCTCAGAGATGTGATAGCTCTCTGACTGCAGAAGGGACTATTACTCCTATAGGGTTTCTAGAATCAATGAATCACTGAGGTTGGAGGGACCTGGGTCACCTAATCAAACTTGTGCTCAAAGCAGGATCAACACCGAACACAAGCTAGGCTGTTCAGGGCTTTTGAAAATCTCCAAGGAGGAAGGGTTCACAAACTCTCTGACCAACATGTTCCATGATTAATTCTCTTCTTGATGAATTTTTTTTCCCTCTTATATACAGCCAGAAATCTCCTGTTCCAATTTATGATCGCTAGTTCTCACACTCCTGTTGTGCAACACAGAGAAGAACCTGCCAAGAGGAGGGAGCAATATTTCCTACACATTTTCCCTAAGTATCTCTCCTACTGACCACTGTCAGAAATAAATTATTGGTCTAGCAGAACCTTTAGTTTCATCAAGTACAGTGCCTCATGTTCCTATGACAGAACCTCTACTACGTTTCTATATAGACCACTGAATAGTAATTACTAGTTTGGGTTTTTTTAGCACTTCTGCTCAGCAATGGCTGATGTATAGAAGCACAACGAAAAAGGGTCTAAACTACAGAGAGAGATTATGAAAGTTGTTTAAGGCATTAAATGCCTTACATGTTGTAATTTAGAAAGATGAATTTAATTTTCTTGATAAAGCAGCACAGGAGAAACATAAATTTGTTCGCAAATGTGTCACTATGACTCTGAACTGGAAAGTATCGTTTCCCACCGCTCTAGCACTCTTGCATCTCTGGTCTTATATAAACGCGCAAGAAGAAGAAACTGCAAGCGGTACGATGGAGGTGGGGATGCATGATTGCAACCACCCCCACTCTGGGAGGCACCCAGGCATTGCTGAAAGAAACAACAGGTTCAGACCTGTAGGAGTGCAGCTTGGAGGTGATGTCAAAGCTGTTGAAACTAGTGACTTGACTGGTTTGTTAACAGATGAGCTGGATGCACGTGTACCATAAAGGATTTGAGTAACGCAATAGAGCGCTATCACATAACAAGAAGACTGGTTCAATGGGACTTGCTCAAACAGAATTGTTATCAGGGATTAAAGTGGGCTGGTATTGAGTTTATGATCTGAGCACACTCTTTCGGTTTCTTCACCCAGAGTTCACATAGGCTAGCAGAGTGAACTCAAATGTACCATTTAAATATGCCAAATTCATTTTGGAGTTTATGTTGCGTATAGAGACACATGGGGCACTGGGATTTCTCTACTAAGGCTTAAAGAGAAAGTGCTGCACTGCCTTTTGTCCACTATTCTTCTGTAACCTCTGCCTTCATCTCCTTTATACTTAGGATTTTTAGCCTGCGCTGTAAAACCTGCTACTTATTTAAAGAAAAAAAAAAAGCTTTAGGATAAGTTTGTAGGGAGAAACAATACCTTTTATTATACCAACTTCACTTATATCCTTAGAGTATCATGGTCATGTTATTATTTGCAGTTTACTTAGGAAAGAGAAAAGTGTATTGCATGCCATTCTTGGAACTGGGATCGTCATTGGCTCTGTCAATCCATATGCTAGCAGTTTTCACTTGGCATTTTGAAAAGAAAGAGATTTAAAGTAAATGTTATGCAAAAAAGTTGATGGAACATTTATTCAAATTAAAAGAATGCCCAAATGCACTCTTAAATCATTGTTTCTTATAAACACAAAGTAAGATGTAAATAGACTTTAGAATAAAGTAAGCATGGCAGATATTTTGCTCTTTTTTATTTTAATTCCTTAACTTTTCAATTTTAATTTGGTTTATAAAACAAATAGTGTGGGTTTTTTTGTTTGTTTTGGCTTTTATTGAGGTTGTGCATGGAAAAGCGTATGTTTTTGCAGTTATAAAAAAGTGTAATCATGAAGGCACTGGAACTAGGATATTGGAAATTTGCACAGATTTCACAGTTGTGCTCTGGGCTCCCTTTTTCACTCTGGACAAATATATAAAAACCCTAATACCCTTTTCCTCCAAACTTCGTCTGTTTACATACCATTTTCACTTGAGAAGAGACTATAACCTACCAAATGGAGGCAGAGTACAATGTGGACCAAGAGAGTAAGAAAATGCAAATCCTACTGTGTTTACTGTAACTGCATGCACTGAACAGGCAAGGGACAAATTATTTGCTGCAAATACATAATTTTCCCCCTGAATACACAATTATTTTGTCTAGGAAGTTGCAGAAAACTTCTACAAGGTCACAGACAAGCAAGCTTCATAGGATAGGCATTTGTGTGTGTTTTAAGGGTTTCCAAATTTTAACATTTAGTGTATTCAGCAGTGGTGCCACTTAAGCTGGTTTAAGCAGCCACCACCCTCCCTGCCCTGAACTGGTTCCCACCTCCACCCTGTTGTCATGGCACATGTGAAAGTACAGCTCTGCAGCAAATTGGATCACAGACGTCATCCAGCCAAAAGCAGAACAATTTCTGTCCAAGTTATTGTTCAGCAGGATCAGTTCTGCACAAACACAGAGCGAGGTTTTTTTATACAAAATTGTGGAGTGACTGCTCTTGGAGCACATTCCTGGGCACACGGGGAAGAAAGTGATTGGGACCAGCCAGCATAGATTGACCAAGGGTAAATCATACCTGACTAACTTGATTGCCTCCCACACTAAAATGGTGAGGATACTGGGCAAAGGAGACCAATGGATGTGATTTACCTTGACTCTAGCAAAGCCTTTGGCTCTGTCTGCAACAGTATTCTTGTATTCAAGTTGGGATGTCATAGTCTGGAAGGGTGGAAAACTGAGTGGGTAAAGAAATTGGTTGGATGGTTGGGCTCAGAGAGCAGTGGTTAACGGATTGTACTCTACCTGGAAGCTAGTGAGAAGCAGAGCACCCCAGAGGTCTGTCCTGAGACCTTCACATCTTTATCAATAACCTGGAGGATGCAACACTGCACACTCATCAGAGGTGCAGATGACACCAACCTGGGGGGATCGGTCAATATGCTCAAAGGCAGGGCTGCCATCCAGAGGGACCTGGACAGGCTGGAGAAACGGGCCAACAAGAAACTTATGAAATTCAGTAAGAACAGCATAGTCCTGCTCCTGGAAAGGAAGAATGGCTGGCAGAAAGGCAGGCTGGGGACAGACTCACGGGAGAGCAGCTTTAAGGAAGAGGCCTTGAGGGCCATGCCAGACAGCAAGTGGCACATGAGCCCCATGTGCCCTGGTGGAATGGCATCCTGAGTGGTACCACTAACAGCACAACCTGTAGATTGAGTGAACTGATGATCCCGTTTTATGTAGCACTCATTCGGGCACATGTACATACTGCATCCAATTTTGGGCCCCCAATACAAGAAATGCATCAATCAACTGGAGTGAGTTCAGTAGAAGGTCACTAAGATGGTCAGGGGCTAGAGCACCGATCCTGTGAGGAAATGCTGCAGCACCAGGGCTTGTTCAGCCTGGAGAACCAACAAGGAGATCATCAATCAGATGGAGCCAGGCTTTTCACAGAGGTGAAAAGGTGGGAGGACGAAGGCAACAGGCTTAAGTTGAAACAAGGGAGGTTCAAACTGAACATAACAAAAAACCTTTTTTTCCCATGGGGACAGTAAGGCAGTGGCACAAGCTACCCAGAGCAGTTGTACAGTCCCCATCTTTAGAAACTTTCAAGACCTGACTGGATAAAGCCCTTAGCAGAGGTCCCTTCCATCCTCAGTGAGTGTGTGATTCACACCAGAGTCAGGGAATGCTTGAAGTGTCTCTGCTACAGACCAAACATATATGAAAGTGTGCCATTTATCCCCAGGATCAAGCAGTTGGGACATATTATGTCAGCAAATGAAACACAATGCTTTCAGCCCTTAAAAACACATGAAAAAGTAATACTGTGGATCATACTCTATACATTAACAACTACTGGATAAGCAACACACAGAACTTCACTACCAGAGTTGGTGCTTATCCTTCTGTCTCTACATAGCCTATATTTTTGAGTATTTATGAGTATGCAAAATTATCACTGCTTGAGAGGTTTACCCCAAGCAAAAATTACTCTGTACAGAGTGTTTGTTACTGTATTGCATACATTTCTTAGCTGTCTCAACAGTGCAGTGAGTAACATCTTTAAGAAGCTCTCAGAGGGCCAGAACTTGTTATGAGGGTGTGGAGAGGTTCAGATTACGCAGCATTGATTATCAGAAATCAGATAGTCAATGTAGCTGATCTCTACAGGCTCACTGATGCTGAGTGACTGCAGTACAACGCATGCATAAAACTGTCTTGGATATATTAGGACATAACTGTCCTGTTGTGCTTGTGTGCATTGTACTTCAAGAGATGGAAAAAATGCTGGATTTAAGATAAAAATAAATATCAATACTTCACAATTCTAATGGACCCTCCCATAAGGCCTGAGACATGGATTACCGATGTTCCTTTCACAGTATTTTGTAAGGCAGACATGTGTGATCCTCACCTTTTCAGATAAAGAAACAGATGCACTGAGATTGAATGGCTTGCCCAGGATCACATGTTAAATCTGTGATGGAATCATAAAGAAAACCCACATATTAAGGGCAGCATGTTCCTGTGCCTTTCTAAGCTTATCTTTTATTATCTTTCATTGCTAAATTAGAAGGTTACTGGGTCAGAGAAGCTGTTTTCTTATCTGCCTGTGAGCCACCAAATACAATCTACCTTAGTACCAGTGTTATTCCTTAATATGCTATCTGTGTATAAACATGGATATCAGCGTTCACCCTCCCAGGCAGTATTTGCCATTGGAATGGAGGCACTGTGAAAGATGCTGATATTCACCCGACTCTGGTCTCCTCTCGTAATTTAGCCTTGTATGAGAAGAAAAAGAAAAAGGGAACTTAGGAAAGGGAGAGCAAGAGAGAAAGCAGGGAAAGAAGAGGAACACCATGGAGAATGCAGAAAGACAATAAAGAACAAAGATGGAAAGGAATATGGAAAGAAAAAATATGAAGACAGAAAGAGGAAGGAGTACAGGAAGGGAGAGGAGAGAAATAGAAAGTAGAAGTAAAAGATAGCAAAGAACGAAGAAAAGAAGGAAAGAGAAGAAAGCATAGCAAGAGGAGAGATGAGGAGTGAGGGAGAGATCACACAGGAGTGATAGAATCTGGTATCTGAACCTGGTTATGTGTATTAACTAAATAAATTTAACAGAACTAAATAAGCTACCTTTGTTTCAACATCTAATTTCATGGATTATCATGGAATATAAATGCAAAATGGCTTGAAAGTTATGGCCATAATTTCCAAATTATGTTAGAAAAAATAAAATACGAAAAGCAAAGATTAGTATTAACAGTCACGCCAGGCCCTACACAGTCCAGCCTGATCTGTATAATATACTTTCCGGAGACAAACTTGTGTTTGGTATAACAAAATGTGGAGAGTTTATCACACGGTTCCCTGCATCTTCCAAAGCAAACCCATAAAAAAATGCACTCAAAATATTGTATTGCACAATAGATGGAAGGTGCATCATGGATCAGCTTTATGATACTTTTTTGCTAGACTCTTGCAAAATGCCTTTGAACTTCCTTCCAGAATAGATACAGCAACTTTTACCTTGTTGCACCACCATAGGGACAGCTATTGCTGTTTTTATTTAATTAAACTGTCATAACTTCTTTTGAAGATGTGAACTCATTGGGAGTTTAAAACATTTATAACATAATTTTTTTCAACTTAACAGAGCAATTGGAACATTAATAACAATAAAGAAAGAAATCTGAGATTTACTTTCCTACATTCTATCTAAGCCTAAGCAAATGAATATAGAGAATGTATTTTCAAGCGAAACAGAGCATCATATATAGATACTTCTGTATCCAGCTGGAAGTAAAGTATTTGCATTAAAAGAAGATTGAAATCTACTAGGCAGAAATTTTTTATATAGACATGTTGAGAAGAACAGATACCATTACACTGTAGTATTAAAAAATACCAGCTCAAAATCTGGCAAATTGCAGAGATCAGTCAATGAAGAAGGAAATGCGAAAGTTTAATTTAACGGAGAAAGATAACTTCATGTAATTATCTCTTTCTTAGTTTTCCTTTCTGGTGCAGATATACTTTGCTCATTCTCTCTCTTGTCATTTTTGAAGTCAGTTCAGCTTGCCTTCCCATGAAAGTTTCTTACATCCTTTCAATAAAGTAACAGAGGTGACATAGCACGTCTTTATCCATGTTCAGACAGTGGGTGGGCACTACGTCCCTTTGCCTTAGGTTTAGTATTTCATACATATATACTCCATCTCTAACTTTTCCCATTTAGAAGCATCGACTACTTTCATACTTCTAAGTGAAGTATTGCCTTTATTCTTGCAAGAGCAAGGACACTGACATTGATTCTCATCAAGCTTTAATTTAAAGAGGACAATATAACGGAAACATTATGTGCACACTTGTCTGGTCTCAGCTCCATGATTCATCATAATCACAGAACGTTTAATACATGTTTTCAACTGAGAATGCCCCTTCTGGGGAAATGACAAGGTGGGTTTTTTTTGAGGTTTGCCCTATAGGACATGGTAGACAAGGAAACCGAGATTAAACAAAAATGGAGTTAAGGAAAAATCCTAAATACATCAGCCTCCTAGAAACTTTGCTGTCACTACTTTTCAAAGGTGACCCAACATAAGCCTACAATGTGGGTCAGATGCCACCAAAAGACAGGAATTTCATCCAGGTGATCCTTGTGCCTGCTGTGTGAGGGGACGGTGTGGGACGGGGAATATTTGTCATTCCTGGATAGCAAAAAACAATAACCAAAGCCACAGAAAGCCTGGGAAATCTGGTAGTGAGGCATTGCTCTGAGGCTGACACCCAGCTTGATGCAATACATTCCTCCTCAGATTAAGGTACACTGAGAAGAAATAAGAGAGACTACCATATGTGACTGGGCACAAATGCTTCTTTGCCCCACGCTGACCTCACCTGGCTACTACAAAGACCAGGAGCATCCCAAACTGTTTCTGTGCACCCAGTCTTTAACTAGGAGTTATTCTCTGTGTTTAGAAAGGGTGCACATGTTTGAAAGGTGAATTATTCCTTTACTCCACATCTTGGCACCTGATTTCCCAGGCTGCAGGTAATAGATCTGATTTTGATTGGGGCCATTCAGTAAGAATAAATGTGAAACGTGGTACTAAGTATCACGATTCCTAGTCTCCCAAAATGAAGCAGTGTAATTTTATGTTTTAACCACGCTACTAAAACATCCCAGCCTGGTTTAGACCAGCTCCTTCCAGCCTGCTCAGCAGTGGGGGCATGTCCGAGAGGTGTGGGGGGGCTCCGGCTGATACCCCGCGCCGAGCTCCCTCCCAGCACCCGCTCCAAGCCAGGACAGAGCTGCTGACAACAAACCCACAACACCGTCACAAGAGTGACTGAAGCAAGGTCAGACTCGTTATGGGTGACGGTGGCGTTACAACAGTTGTTAGGAAATGCTCGTTGCACTCAGGTGATGGCTGTCTTGAGAGGGATCTACCGCAGGACAAGACAAAGATGATTAAAAACCAGTTGCAGTTATTTCTCAGATTGGTCCTAGAACTCTTTTCTCTTTGGTTAACCCTCTTCTGCCCTCACCCAGGCACCAGTAAAATTGATTTTTAATCTGCTCATAGTTTCAAAGGCACCACATGTTGATATCAGGAAAAAGAGGGAGGATACTTTCGAGATATTCTCTCTGAGGGTTCAAGAAGGAGAATGGTAGGTTGAGGAAAGAAGAGAAAATTGTTTCAGAGATCAGTGCATGAACATTTCAAGGCTTGAAATAAATTTGACAAATGTATGTTACCCATTTTGAAAACCAAATATGAATTTTCAAATGCAGACTCTGTCCTCAACTTACTTTAAATACTTAAAAATATACCCATTGAGGCCAGTTCAGTTTAAGACAAATACAAAACAAATGAACAAATCAATGTTTCTTGGGGCCTGATTCTATTAGTCTTGGTCTGATTTTTCATAAGTTACCGCAGTATGTATATTATTTTGAAGTTGGGAAGCATTTAAGCATTATTTCACAGCTAGAGTACACAGAAGTAAAGAAATGCAGTTTAAAAATTACATACATCCACAGCCTGCACAATTTTCACATTATAAAGACGGGAAAGAGTGGATGGCATTTTGATTACAGCTGTGTATGTCAGCAGGAAATGGAGGGTGCATGTCTGGTGAATCACAAGATTGGATACAAATAGATTTATTTAGTCACTAGTACAATTAATCACGTGTGTGTTTTTGTATATAACTATATAAATTATGTATAGATTGAAAATTTTCAGTAGATACATACACACAGTTTTGCATGCGTGCACTCAAACACGACATACCTGATGTTCAGAGAACAAAATGGTCACAGTAATTAATAGCCCGAGCATGAAACCCACTTACTGCTGCCTGGCTGATGATATCACTGCAAACTCCCTTATCAAATGTTTCTGATCATAGGTGAGTGGCAGAAGCCCGCTGGCCTGGCTGGTAGGCAAGGGTGCAGGGTCACGCACAGGCAGGCTCCTTCCCTGTGGGAATGATCGGACTCCAGTTCTGCTGTCCCCCACCATGTGGCCCATCAATCCCAACGCCAAGGAAGCAGGTGAGGAGGATTTTTCCAGGCTCCCTTTCCTTCTCCTGGGCTCAGACTCCTTCTCCTGGCCTCTGGCACCAATGCACCCTTGTCCCCCTTCCCCTGTTTAATCCTGTCCCAGAGAGTAAATGTCGCTTCAGTGCCACTGCTCCCCACAGAAACTCGGGGTCCGTTTCCCGGGACTCCATCACAGCACCTGCTTGTGTCAATATGGACCTGCCTGTTGCCATTTTCCCATATTTTCCCTCTAGCACGCAGCTATCCAACACAGGTGTCACCAGAGCAAGGTGACAGTTCACAGCATGGGGGTCTGAAGGGTTGTCACATCCCAGACTTCCCTCTTTAGAGTCCCTTCCATAGTTATCAGGGTGACGAGATGAGCTGACACCTTACCTATAGCCACTTGTTGGCAAATGCCCCTGATTAGCAGTGTGGCCAGCTCCTCTGGTTTTATCATGATATGTATTTTATACTCTTAGTGTCAAACAATATTTCTCTTTCAGTCTTGCAAAATTTCCCATTTTCAGAACAGTCCCCGCTCAGAGGAGGTAAGATGCAGACACTGCTGACTGCACTTGCTGCAGCCCTAGTAAAACGAGCATCAGTTCCCACTGTTTCCAGGGAGACAGAAGGCCCTTAGACAAGATTTATTTGGGGGTTACACAAATAACTGTAGAGGAGATAAGACTAGATGATGTAAAGGAGCAAGAAAATGGGCATAGAGAATGGCGGTGGATATCAGACAATAAGAAGTAGATGAAAAAACCTTGATGCAGTGCAGGAAAATGTCTGGACTGGTGAATAAAGTCGGTCAGGAGTTGTTGTCTGGCCCTGAGGGCAACTTGACTTCCATCCCTATAGTTATAATCTTCTTTCTGCTCCACCTCCATCTCCCCAAAACCCCAAACCCAGACAAGCAGGGCAGTCTCATCCAAACTTCCCTCTGGAAGCAGACCCTGGGTCTGCGCTAATTGCCTGAATAGTGTAGCCGTTTCCTGGGAGAGCGCTGGCGGCTTGGAGGGTCTGGCACTATATACCAACATTCGCCGCACCTTGGTCCTCTTTCATGTACTCGGGTACTTTAGATATAGATACAGATATGGAGAATGTGACAACTGACAAAAGAAGAGGGAAATACAGGCCACAAACAGATGTGGAGAACGACAGAAGTCAGGACCAGTGGAGAAGCAGGAAAAAGCATTATTTGGACAGTTTTCTGTACAGGCTAAGTGTTGCGGGGTGCAGTAGGGCAGCAAGGCAGATCCCCACCTAAGCAAAGGAAAACAAAGCAGCCTTAAAGCAATGGACAGGGAATTCACTTACATGCATAGGGGTTGACTTATTGTTGAAGTTTGAACCTGAGATGACCACAGAAAAATTTGAAGTTGTTAACTTCACTCTGAAAGCGAAATTATAACAAGATAAGCAAAATCAATGCCATTAAGAAACCCTCATGATTTGTAAGCCAATCTCATTTTTTTTTTTGAAGTAACACGCTTATCCTTAACACCTCACTTTGGCATTGGTGAAAGCAGCAAGACGAATCAAATTGTTCACCTCAGTAGCCTGCTACTATCAGTGAGCAGTGTGTGTAAATGTGGCACGGTCCAAAAGCATCACTCACCGAGTGACATAGTTATCAGATCACTAAAATAGAATTTACATGCTACAAAGCATTTAAAGTTCATGAAAAATTTCTTTGTGCCTTCTGTGCACGTTCCAGTGCTCCTGCCTACCTCTGCTGGTCTCCCACTTTTCACTGAGGTTATGGATGACATCAGAAGTGCAGGCTAACTAACTTTTCCATCCTAGACTGTAAGTCCAGAGTCTCAGTGTCAATTAGAGGCACAAGTGACTACGGAAGAGGCAGTCAAAATCCTTTCCATTCTCAAGTCAGTAAAAGTGCTCATACTGGGTCTGACTGGGATGGAGTTAACTTTCTTCATATCAGCCCATATGGTGCTGTGTTTTGGATTTGTGGCTAAAAGTGTTGATGACGCACCAAGGTTTTGGCTATTGCTGAGCAGTGCTTGCAAAGCACCAAGGCTTTCTCTTTTTCCTATTCTGCTCCACATCTCCCCTCCCACAGCAAGCAGACTGGGAGTGAGCAAGAAGCTGGAAAGGGACACAGCCGGAACAGCTGACCCGAACTGGCCAAAGGGTTAGTTCATTGCATATATTATGATGCTCAGCAACAAGAACTGCAGTAGAGGAAGAAGGATGTTGGGGATTTTGCCTTCAAAGGTGGACATTGGTCAGAGACTGACTGGGCATCGATCTGCTTGTGGAAGCTGGTCAGTGACAGCCTTTGCATCACTAATATATATTTTTTTCTCTTTCCTTCACTTATTAAGCTGTCTTTATCTCAACTTCCAGGAGGTTTCTTGCTTTTGCTCTTCCTGTTCTCTCCCCTGTCCTCCTGGAGGAGGGAGGAGAAGTGAGCACGTAGTTGTGTCGGTGTTTAGCTGCTGGCCAGGGTCAACCCACTACACAAGGATTTTATCCCAGTCTCCTAAAAATTTTACCAAAGTGGAAGGAATTTGTTATGCAGATTTTACTGTCATGCATAGAAACACATAAAATATCTATTTAAAATACTATTTTGTTAATTGAAAGGAAAAATAAATTGAGAGATGATTTAATGGACAGATTGATTGTAAATTTTAATATTCTAATATACATTTAACCAAAGTTGTCTTCAATTATATCCCAAAATTTAAAATAAGCATACACGGCAGAAAAGCTACATTTTCTAAACAACCTTTTACCTATATGATAGTAGCACTAATCAACATAGCCAACTTATTGCAATGACCGCATAGGAAAATCTTGCAGTGACCCATCTGAAGTAATTTTTTTCAACAGAGATAAAAAACCTTGGATATATAAAGGCACAGATAAATTTTTGCTCCAGTTGCTGCTTGCTATAAAGACTCAGACATAAAACAGAGAAAATTAATGTCCTTTCTTATATGAAAATTTTACTTCTCAGAATGAGCGTATTTATTGGATTGGACATAGTGTCATTATCTTTTAATAATCTTTGTGAAATTAAGTTTGTACATACTATACCTTTTGCTCAATTATGTCTTTAATCTACAGTGATTCTATTAATATTATTTTCTGCTTCTAAAGTCCTGTTCTGGTAATGATTTCGGAACCAGATTGGAGCGCTGCCCCAGTCCAGGACACTGTGGTTGCCCGTGATATGGTAGAACAAATGCGCATCATCTGCAAACCATGTCCCAGACAGTGGATTACGAAAGCTAAAAAGTCTTTAGGAAAGGAAATTAATTTTCTCTATTACTGCAATGTAAGATAGGTATGACCTGTGATTTTTTCTAAAACAAGCTGTAGTGGCACAGGAACCCATCATCCATCTTTCAATTCAGGAAAACTTACATGGAAAAAATGTAAAGAAATGCCATATTGCACAGATTCCCATACATTGTATGATAACCATTATAACAGTAAATAGTCTTCTGAAGATTCCTTTTTTAATGGCAAAATTAACTATGAAATTAATACATGATGGTCACCTGCACAGAAGTTTTTTTTAATGCAAAACTTTCTTTTGGACGTGCCCTATCACTGAGAATTTCCCTTCCCTAACCTGCAAAGTCCTGGTGGTGGCACTGGGTACAGGCTCAGGGGAGATGAGCTGCCTGGGCACTGGCTCATCCAGTACTGGCCCAGCAGTCCTGCGGCTCTCTACCTTCAGCGTTAGTAAAACCAGCCTCCGCCTCTTAGGGGCCGCTGGGCTGCAGCATGAATATGCTGTTGTTGAACAGCGCAGGAAGTATTGCTGAAGCATGGTTTGAAAGGCAGATTCCAGAATCAGAGAATTAAGCAGAGTTTCCTCTCTTGCAGAGGGAGAATCCTACCTCTCCCATTTATCCATTTGCTTTATCCACTTGCTGCTCAGAGGTGCAGGAAAAAGAGCTGTCTTAGCAAAGATCTCCTCTTCTTCCCTCTTCTAACCCAACGCTCTTCCCTATCCCAACTCTCTGGCTCTGTTCTGAAGAGTTTATGCAGACTTATGGCAACCTCATAGATTTTATACCTCATAAAACTTTTCTGCAAAAAGGATTTTGATAAACAGAAGGCTCAGGGGGGATCTTATTAATGTATATAAATACCTGAAGGGAGGGTGTAAAGAAAATGTAGCCAGACTCTTCTCAGCGATGCCCAGTGGTAGGACAAGAGTCAATGGGTACAAACTGAAACATAGGATTGAACACTTTGAACACTAACCCCTACTTTATTTTTACCGTGAAGCCATTGAACATCAAACGGGTTGCCCAGAGAGGCTGTGGAGTGTCCATACCAGGAGATATTCAAAACCTGACTGGACATGATCCAGGACAACAGACTGTAGGTGATGGTCCTGCTTTGAGTAAGGGAGTTTGACTAGATGATCCCCAGAGGTCTCTTCCACCCTCAACTGGTCTGTGATTTTGTGATTTGCTGTTTGTTTCTTCTCCTAACCATTTGGCGAAGGAATTTGGGACCCTTGTTTTTTAGTTAGTTTTGCAGCCAGCCATCCAAGCCACACAAACCTACAAACACAGATTTACAAAACCACCAAGAGATTCATGAATGATTCTGTGTATCTGGATTTGACATTCCTCTGCTCAGTTCTGAACCAGTTCTGCTCATTTCAGGAGGTGTTTTAACTCTGCCTGCATGAGTGGTATCAGTAGGGATCTTCTACCACATTGTAGATGGTAAATCCAGTGGTTCAGTGTAGCTGGCTTATGCTTGGATACAAGGAATGAAACGCCTGCATACAAGAACCCCCTGGGAAACTGCCCTCAGGGACAAGGGAGCAGAACAGAAATGGCAGATCTTTAACGATGCTTTCCACACAGTACAAGAGCTCTCAGTCCCCAGGTGTAAGAAATCAGGAAAGGAGGGCAAGAGACCAGCATGGCTGAGTCAAGACTTGCTGGTCAAACTAAAGGGCAAGAAGGAAATGCACAGTCAGAGGAAGCAGGGACAGGTATCCAGGGAAAAGTATAGGGACGCTGCCTGGTTGTGTAGGGATGGGGTCAGGAAGGCCAAGGCGCAGCTGAAGCTGAACTGGGCAAGGGACACAAAGAATAATAAGAAGAGTATCTACATGTATGTCAGCCAGAAAAGGAAGGTCAAAGAAAGCATACCCCCCCGATGAGCAAGACTGGCAAACTGGTAAAAACAGATGAGGAGAAGGCTGAGGAACTCAACAACTTTTTTGCCTCAGTCCTTACCAGCCACCTCTCTCCCCACACCTCCCAAGTGGATAGACAGTAAGACAAGGACGGGGGGAGCAGTCCCTCCCACTGTAAGAGAAGATCAAGTTCATGACCACCTGAGGAACCTGAACATACTGAAGTCTATGGGACCTGATGAGATGCATCCCAGAGTCCTGAGGGCATTGGCTGATGTAGTTGCCAGGCCACTGTCCACGATATTTGAAAAGTCACAGCAGTCAGGTGGAGTCCCCGGTGACTGGAAAAAGGGACATATCACACCCATTTTTTAAAAAGGGTAGAAAGGGGGACCCTGGGAACTACTGACCTGTCAACCTCACCTCTGTGCCTGGGAAGATCATGGAACAGATCCTCCTAGAAGCTATGCTAAGGCACATGGAGGACAGGGAGGGGATCAGAGACAGCCAGCATGGCTTCATCAAGGTCAAGTCCTGCCTGACCAACCTCGTGGCCTTCTATGATGGAGTGACTACATCAGTGGACAAAGGAAGAGCTATGGATGTCATCTATCTGGACTTCTGTAAGGCCTTTGACATGGCTCCCGACAACGTCCTGCTTTCTAAATTGGAGAGATATGGATTTGACGGGTAGACTGTTTTGTGGATGAGGAACTGTTTGGAGGGTCACATCCAGAGGGTGAACCTGATGTTGTACTAAACAGATCTTTTTGTTTGCACAGTCTGTCTTCCTCTGATCAGCCTTCAGCTTTTCAGACCTTTCGGCTTGGAAGGCTCACCACTATATTGTGCAAAGCCTTCAAAAATCTCCTTAGGGTTTTCTTCCTCCTAAATCCTCTTCTGTCATTTGCTTCACTGCCACAATGACAGCTTAAAGCTAATCTTTAATGTTTCTGTTCCAGTCACCTCCTACTTTCCTGCCATGCATAAGTCTTTCTGTTGATAGATACCTGCCGGACCCTGGTTCTCAAAACGAAATCACTTGGTGATGCTTTAGCCATTTCTTGATTTAGCCATCACATTTTCTGACTTTCTCTCCATGGATGAATTTCTGACCCTCCACATGGATGACTCCAGTCCATACATGTTCCTTTTTCAGACCATGTTTTTCTCATCCCTGAGCATGACCTGCAGCTTCTCAATATTTTGCATATCACATTCAAACGTGGTCACCCTGCTGTTTTTGTCTTTTCAAAGCTTGCCCCAGTCATCTGGCATTTCACCCCACACACCGTCAGTGATGCACCCCTGTTCTGCCCATGTTTAGTGCACAGAAATAGGTCACAGCTTATCTTCTTCATATCACCAACAACGTCCTGTACAATTTTAATAGGCAACCCAGGGAAAGGGGACAGAGGGCACCAGGCTGTGAAGTGACCAGAGTGGTGCATCCCCGCCCACTGTTTTAGGTAGATGATATGTCAAGGGGCATTTCCCTGTCCTTCTCCCCTCCTGTATGCAGGGCAGCAGGGCTTCACACAAAGGAGGTGCAGAGGAGTGCCTCCTGTTAGGCTTACAGCTGCCTTAAAGCGTGATACCCACACAAGTGGCACAAAAGGAAAATGAACACAAAGAGAAGGATGGATGTTTGCAACAAAGCCATGCTGCCAGTTAGGTGAGTATTGCAGAGCTAGCTTCACATTTGTGACCCAGCTGTAATGTAGCAGCAGCTTTTGGTTCACAAGTGTCTAGATGGGGATGATGTCTTAAGCTTTTGCTTACAAAAGCAAAAGTGTTTGTGTTACCAAGGTATGATGAAGGGAAGTCTAAGGCCATTGAGGTTGAATAAATAAATGTAAACCTGGGAGAGCTGCCCTCGTGCCAGTACTTGTGCCACAGGGGGAGGCACTCCAGGGCACTTGATCTTGCACTGAGCTCTTCAGCTCTCGCAGTGTTGAGTCTCTAAGTGGCTCTTCACTTTTGTTCCTTTATCCGGATCCTATTAAGCTGTGGTCAAGGGGTCTGCAGTGATAGCCAGCTCTAGCCACCAGACAAGAGAGCAGATAGCGATATGGCTTGAAGATTTTTTCAGGAAAGCCAATGTAATGGTTATTTATACTAACTGCAAACCCACAATATCCTGCTCCCTACCCCAGTGAACTTGCCATCTTGTTGAAACAAGACCTGTCACATTCCTCCTCATAACTTTCATCACAATTATCTCTTTTACTGTCTTCCATTTCTCTCTCTGCCTCTGCTTTCCCAAAAATACAGCTCCCTATTGTCCATCAGCCCACATCTTCTTGATGCTCTTTTGTAGTTTCTCTGGTCTCTTTCACCCACAGCAAGAACTTAATAATAAAATACCTGGATTCAGAACAAAACTATCCTCTTTTTCAATCTTCCTCAAATCTTATCTCCGTACAATAGGTAAGGCAGCCTACAACCTATGAATCTGTTTATTATATTCAGTGGTAATAACCAGACTGTTTATCTGTCCTTTCCATTTATTTTATATTTCTACTTTGTCCTCTATATGTTTTAACTCACTATGTGTTACCGCTTTCAGTGCATGTAGGGATGGCACATAGCACAATTTGGCAAGCTTGACAAGTACTTATAAATGCACAATATTAATCAAAGAGAGCAAAGGAATTTCTTACAATAATTTCTATATATTCCTACACGTACCTTGACAGAACCCAGCTTGTTTAAATGGTTTTCAGCTTTCTGGTACTTTCCTATATAAACTGTTATGGTACATCCTCTGATTCCAATTTCTCATCTTTATGTTCTCAAAGTCACACTTTGAATTTCAGCTTCAAAAGACAGGATATCATGAAAGAGACACTGTTGAAATTGTAGCTGTAGTAGACCATTTGTGAGAAGAAAACAGGATGCTTTCATGTATTAACTTATCTGACACAAATGCTCTGTTCTGTTCTGAATTCATACACTTTGAATCAAACCAAGAAACTAGAATTTTGATTTAACAGCATAAACTACTCCAAATTTCCTGGAAAAGTCTGAACAATAGTGATCTTTTAGCTGAACAGTGCTTGAGTCTGGAAAGCAATCAGTATTTGAGTTTGAGTTTGTTATGCAACCAGGAGCAAAACCATTTCAGGCAACTTGAATTTTAACGTGAACAATTTACATTGTACGGTAACCACTTTGTTGTTGAATGGTGTAGTGTCCCTGCGTACCACTGCTCTCTTCGTCATTGGAAGCTTGATTTCTCATTGCTTTGCATCTCTTAATGTGGTTTATGGCTGTGTAAAGTGTATATTTAAAAAATACCATTTTGGTTTAAACATATTTCATACCTGCTTTGCGCAGGATGCAGAGAACAGGCTTTATATGTCACTCCAGCTGTCTGTTACCGTAAAAATCATGATCTCTTAACTTACTAACTCTGTCATATTTGGAACCATAAAAGCATCTTTTTTTCCCCATACTCATTTCAGGAACCAGTGCCTTGATCCATGAAAAGGGCATTTTTAAAGTAGTTAACTTGCTTGACTCTTGCACCACCATCTCTTTTTCCCCATATTAACATCATAAAGGGAATATAAAGAAGTTTAAATAGGCCAGATGGCACCTCTGGGGCTGAGGGGATACCCTGCCAGTGTGCTCCTTACTCTCAGCTTGTTATATGGAAGCTGGAGGTTCCTATATTCCAAAGTGTGTAAACATGGCAGACACCAGCTGGTTCCTGAGGTAGTTATTAGAGAAGACAGAAAATGCGGGAGTTACTGAATCTCAGTCCACAAAACCATTAACTCAATGAATGCATTTTCATTTTTGCAGTAGCTGGACCATTAGATGACAGGGCAAGAAAAAAAAAAATCTACTTTAATCAGAGCTTTGTGAAGTGTGTTAATTATCTACAGGGGACAAGATGCTACGATGAAAGACTGTGGTTCAAACTCCCTTTTCTGAGACTCTGGGGCTTGCATTTGTTCTGAGTGAGCAGTGTGTTGGGTAGGGACTCTGGGGTAAACCTAGAGTGGATGTGTTTTGTGATCAGTGGACTGTGTAATGAAATACTGATGCAATATATTTCCCTTTTTCTGCAGGGGACTCCCTCTGGGATTGGATGCAGCTACATATTATAAGGAATTTAAAACCGGTAATAAATGTGGGCCTATCTTTTCCTAAAAAACAGGTATGAATTTTGATGCACTGACTATTTATTGTGTGTGGAGTTGTTTTTTTCCAAGCAATAAAACAAATCTGCCTTGCTATGCTTTCTTTTAGCAGTTTGGAACTGTACTATATGCACATCATGTATTAGCAGCCCCAGCAAGAAAGCTAAAGAAGCCAGTGGGGATGAGCAAAGCAGCCCAACTGCTGCAAGCCTACATGACTACTCCTTTGCTATAACCTCCTGCTCATTCTTCTCTGTATCCAGTTGCTTTCAGCTTCCCCTGCACCCATCTGTTCTATGGGTTCCTGGTAGTATAGTTACTATCACAGATGTGAAGGACAAAGTCTGACCTGAATTCCCATTTGCCTTTTTCAGCTTCATAAACTCTAGATTATATGCCCAGCGGCATCTGTTCAACCCCCAGCTATTCCGATGAAAGCCACCAGAGCGCTTCCAAGTCTCTGCTGCAAGAACAAGCCTAATGTTTCCCAGCATCTCTCTCAAGTAGGTGCTTAAAACGGCCAAGTCTATGCTTTGAACTGCTGGAGTCATCCTCTCCTTCCCTCCCTCCTTCATGCTCTTCAGAGCAAACAGCTACAGCTGCTGTATAACTACATAACTCCAGTGTGCCACTTCTCAGCGCCGCAGGCGTCACCGAGGACCAGGGCCACCATCCCGCAGGAGGTTTGATCAGAGCACTGTTCCCTCTAAGGGGAACTCCCCAAAAGCGCGTTTGCAGGATGCTTACAGCTGCAGCGTGGAGCTGGGGCTGGGCAAGTGAAGCAGGGCCAGCTCTGGTCCAAGAACGATAAATTGCTGTCGTTGACTACCCGAACCGTATCGGCGTTTCTCCCGGTGGCTCCCGGCCGGGCTCTCACTAGATGGCACTGCGATGCTGCTGTGGGGGAAAGTTTCCCAGCACCGGGACGTTTCCCTGCCTGCTCTCTCTTAAAGTTTGTCTGGATGAAGTCTAAACCAAGCTATGAAGGCTTTTCCGTGAGTATTGACAGTGCAGGAAAAATGGGATCTGCCAGCTGGATAGTTCTGTTCCCTCTCTCTACAGTGAATAAAGCACCGAGAAGGATTTTTCTGGGCTGTTTCTTCTAGGCGCTGGTTGTTTCTCTCACATAAAAAAAATCTGCGTGGCCTGTAGAAGTGGCAAATTACGCTTCACAGTGCACTTGCCTTAATTTTGAATCGTACAGCAGAGTTATACCAAAGTATTTTAGGAGATCCTTGTGCTCACAAATACTTTGCACCTTTCAGAATTCCTCAAAATAGAGCTGACTTGTCATGGAGACCTCATCCTAGTCTCTGTAGAAATTTCCTTCCCAGACTGAACATGGACATGCAGCAGCTGATAAACAGCAGCATCCCTGATGTAATGGGGAGAGGCTGGAATTTCTTGATTCCACACACGACTATGCCAGATGGACTCAAACTACTCATTACAGATTGTGTCAGAGAAGCTGCATGAAAGACAGGCTGGAAATAGATGTGATTCCATTTTAATTGCAGAGGCATCACCTTTGGCTAAAATGGGGCATGGGGTTGCTAAGTAAACAACAATGCTAGAGGCAACACCAGCCTTTTCACACTCAAAAGTGAAGAAATAAACATGCTCTATTAGTGAGGCTTCGAGCCTGGATATCTGAAGGTAGCATTAAACTCTTGGATGAATTATAAATTACTACACTGTTCAAGCATTAGAAACATATATGGGATTAATTGCAAGTGTGACCTGGGATCTTTGGCCTAGAAGCAGTCCTCAGCTTAATGAAACTCCTAGAAAAGCCTTTGTTGCAATAACAAAGCAGCATTATCTGTGTACGTTGAATAAACAGTTCAATTGTAGAGGTGGATCATATTCTGACTGAATAAAACTTCACGTCTATTGACCTATTTGGCAAAGACTACAAAGCGATGTTTTAAAATCCATACTGTACAGGAAGTTTCAACTGTCATTATGGTAATTTTTGAAGACGTTCCACCTAATTATGCATCTTTTTTGGAAGGAATATAAAGCATCGCTCCCAAGTAAATTTCTAATATTAGGATGATGACTTAGTATTTATACACACACGTGTACATTTACATGTGTCTTTGTAAGCCTGTGTTGCAGTATGTCCTTAATTTTAATCTGACTTTTTAGGGAGTTTAATCAGGGTAGAGACATATTCTGAGCTAACATTGGAGGAAGAAAAGATCTTTGGAAGGCGTATGGTCATTTCTCATAAGTGAGTGAGTTGACAGGGAGTTTTGGGAAGGAGTGGTCACAGCTGTGATAGGGAAACAGCCTTGTGTCTCCTAACCACAAGACAGATTTTAGCAGATCCTAGAAAGGTCTCGCTGTTTCCTGAACTCGGCTTATTTATCAGAGCTGTCACATCCGTTAAGATGAGTTTTTAAATAAGCTCTCATTATGTAGTCACCTCAACAAATGGCTAAAGAAAGCAATCCTGGGCAACCTTTACAAATGTGTTCCTCTCTACAGCTTTTGTATAATTGTCACCCTAATCAATACCTGAGTAATTGAAATCCTCCGAGATCAAAGTTGTGACCTTCTGACTGCCCTCTTTCCTGATCTACTTTCTCCAACTCCTGTAGAGGAGGATACCAACATCCAGAGTCAGATGATGGGCTTTGTTGTCCTAAATGCTAACCAGTCTGCCTCCGCTGGGCCAGTCAAAATATATCCCCTCCTCATAAGCTCAATATCAGCCTTTCATTTTCTGCTTCTGAAATCTAGGTATCACTTTACACATTAAAAAATAATAAATCTACTGGTGTTCCTACACACAAGATGAAATTGCATTTTTTATCATAATTTAAGCCTACTTTTTTAGGCTCAATAGCTATTTTTGTAATTTTGAGGGGAAAAAAAATCATGTTGCTACCCATCCAGTCTCGCTTCTTATCTGGTTTTGCTTCTCCTGGGAGTGAAATCTTGGCCACAGTGTGAGCAATGATAAACTTCATGTGAACTGAGTGGCTTGAAGATTTTTCCTTGTAAGTTTTTTACACTATTCCCAGTGGATTTAGATGCAATTAGATTATTTTAAAAGCCTGATACTAATGGTTACAGTAATTATTTTTTATTTTCAATGTAATACAATAGGAAGTTTTGAATTGTGTAGTTCATTAACAAATCATCAGGAAACTGCTGATTTGTTAAAATCATAAAAAAAAATATTGTGTAAAATCAAGGTTTTCTGCAAGAATATGTTTTTCAAACGTTCAAGACTTTGTAGTTTACAGGAGAAAAATATCCTCAGTCACAAGAAACTGAGACTTAAAACTTCAATGTTGTAACAGAAGCCAGATTCCTGACTCCACCTGGATCCTCAATGAAACCAGCAGGTCTGTATGGTGTAGGAATCTACACAAATACCATTTCCAGACTCAGTACACACTCATGATGAAACAGTAAAAGAGTGGTATTAGACACTGGTGGCTTGGATGGGCTAAAGGGATATAGCAATAATAAACATTTTGGCATATATTTTAAAGTTCTGTTTGTTTCTTTTTTTAATCAGAAACTTAGTAATTGCTTTTTTAAAAAAACTTTTGTGGCTTTTATAATGTATATCAGTGCATATAAGGTGGTAGCCTTAGGAATGATTTTCATGCATTTGGAAAGAACTGCAAAGAAAGCACTTTACCACTAAAAAAAAATGATGGTGCCTCACACTGAGTACTAGAGAAGCGTGTAGGACTATGACAGGCTCTGTATATTAAACATTTTCATGGATTTCCATTCTGCAATAGGACAGCTCTAGAGGTATCATAACACGGGACTGATTCGTATTCAACAATCTGCTCGTTCAGGTAAGAAACATTTCATTTAGAAGTTTTGAAGACTTAAAATAATTTGTTTTGTACAAATTTTATCTTAGAATTTTGTAGTTTGCACTTGATCTATTATTTTTTCTAAGCTATTCATAAGTCTTAAATGTCAAAAATTTTCCAGTTGGTTTGGGGCAATTGCTAGTCATCAGAACTTCTTCTTCCAAGACCAGTGTTTAGTGTGCTTTTTTCCTCCTTTGTCTTTAATTCATTCTTGGTTGTTGAAAAATCAGATCTTCTGATTAATCAGCTTGAAGTTGCTGAAGTAAGGGAAGTTAGGCCTCTCCTTTCGTAATTACTTAATGAAGGATTTTTCCATTATTTGTGTCACTTGCATAATCTCTCACAGTAACAACAATATCTATCCAAAACATAAAAGATCCATCAAGCAAAACTAGCTAGACATAATCCAGGCTCCCTGGCACCATGTACCTTCAATTTACTGATTATTTCTACCCAATATACTTCAGAAACAACTTCACAGCTCAGGCCTCCTTGCCTCTATTAGCCTCCTTTTTATTTGATTTGAAATCACTCTCAAGGTAAGAAATCATGCTAGCTGCTAGATGCTATCTGTTAATTGCTCCTGCAGATAATGAGCACCCTAAGGGGCAAAAAAGGTTACATGGCCTATAAAGACGCATCAGAAATGCATAATTTATGCTTCTTCCAGCAGTTAACATTGCAGTGTTTCTGTGTGCACAGTCTATCTTGTGCTGTTCAGCCTCCAGCTTTTTAGGCATTTCATTTTTGGATGGTTCACCGTTAAACAAACTAGTGAAACCTCTGAAAATCTCCTTAGGGCTGTTTCCTCCTAAATCCTCTTCTGTCATATGCCTCAATTATTTGATGGTGAAGGAATTTCCATTTCCCTGCTCTTTTTTCCTCTCCTCACTTCCCCACTTCCAGCCCAAAATAAGTGCCAAGCGGTGAAAAAGTGTTTAAAATAATTAATTTGGCATCTTGTACAGCTTGATTGCAAAGCAGGAATTATTAGCACAAATGAGCAATGCCTGTAGGACCTTTGGTATAATTGTTGTTTTGTTTATGCTGACAAAGTATAATGTTTGCATTTTGTTATTCAATTGTTATTAACATCTTTGAGACAGTAAAGATATGCCTTCAGTATACAAGAGACATTTATAATTATTAGAACAAGAACTGTAAACTGTAGTGCAAGATCTGCACATGCCATGTCTGCCTGTGAGAACCAGTTAAACCAGGGTCCAGGTATTCCGTATTTCATCCCTGGAAAACCAGTTTCTTTCAGCATGGCCCTTCCATAAAGTGTCTGCAATACAAGCACTTGCAATCAGGCAGTCTTAGCCGGCCTCTGTGCTCTTCTCCTTTGCCCCAACAGTTCTCTGAAGCAGCTGATGGACACTGGTGGTGCCTGTGTTGGCCTACTCAAATGATCTCGCTGATGAAATCTCATGTATCTTCTGATTCACTGAATTCAGATTGTGTCTGCCAGTGTGAATTAGACAAACCAGTTGTACGAGGGTACTCCCAAGGTATCATACCGGAGCATTTTCTGTACAAGATTGTGAGTCTGATCTTGTGGCAGGTGGAACAAGCTGTTCCTTCCTTGGAGAGCAGCACTCTGTCATTTCTGAGGGCGGCCTAGATATCGTAACTCACTGTATGACCTGTAGCAGTATTAAGTCACAAATATTTGCAGTGTCTCTCCTTGCTGTGGGTTTGACACACAACTGCCATGAGTTCAACTGCTTTTCATTCTAAACTAACTTTTAGCTCAGTCCTGGGTGATAATGCAGGAAAACTTTTCATGGTGGAGGAATTCAAAATTTCTCAGATTCTAAAGCAATGCAAACTCCTGGCATATGCATGGAGCCATGTGAAAGCTCTCTCTGCAAATTTTTCAAGCAGCTGTCTTGCAGTGAAAGATGTAGAGACAGTGAATGTGTGTCCATCTCCCTTGATTTTAGCCATCTTAAAGTCAGACACTGAAACTAAATCAGTTACCTGGGCTCCATTTCTAGTTCATGAAGAGAACCGAGCATATCTATAGGGTAAGTCACCTCACCTGTATTAGATGCCCCTCAAGAAAGAAAGAATGGTCTTCAGGTGCCTCTCTCTCTTAATTGGCTATAAAAGTGGATTAAACAGGACATTCAACTTTTAAACAGAACTGTAGTTCAGTGAGACTAATTCCACCCTTAACATGCAGTTACCTTGGTATCATCTCCACAGTTCAGCAAGGTATTTAAACGCCCGCCCAGCTTTCCACAGCTGAATAACTCTAATCACATGGACTGCCTTAAGTGTCTCGTTATACCAGGACTCGATGGTTTCTTGAACTGAACGCTTGACACTCTGCGTGGCTACCTCTGTTAGACTCCAGGCTGCTTGTTTATGACACTAGTTCTCTTTAGCTTTCTTGAGCAGTAGCGTCGGTATTTCAGAGGGCAAATGGAAAAAAAAAAGTTCTCATTTCTTGGTATTTTTGAAAGACTTACATAGCATCATTTACTGCCATGCTGTGTGCTGCGTGTCTGACTAAGAGTTTGAATTATTTCTGCTTTCCTTTGCCTAAACCTTTTAAATTTATTTATTTTCTGCTGTTATTTACTGAGACTGTTTTATCTAACTCAAGTATTCTGGGACACAGATGGTATGAAATGCTCCACACATAATGAAGACTCATTGTTCAGGCAGCTCCCATGGCAGTTGATGGTAGAGATTACAGTACTGGGCCATAAATTGTATCAGTATTGTGTAAGCAGTATATTGTTGACACTTGATGTTCCCAATTAAAAAAAATACAAAATAACCTTGTCAGTTTTTTGAGCAGCTTCCAATGATTTCTTCACATGAGAATCTAAGGAGCATATACAGACAGTTGACTTCTCTCTGTTTTGTGTATTGCTGATTTCAGGCAAACTTTTCCTCTACAACTGGCTGAGGAATATCTAGTTTAAGACAGTTTTTCTCTCTTGTTGACCTAACTATACATTTTCTTGCATAAAGCGCCTGCTGATGACAAGAAGAATTGGATATTCAGAGCAGTATCTATAAGAAGATGTGGATACAAAGTCCACTGAAACTAATGGAAAACCAAGCGACCATCCAAGCAGACAGCAGAAAAGAGAACATTGCTAAAACAAGCTCATTGGAGATAGCTTGAATTCTGGCAGAAAACAAAACAAGCCAAAACAAATGTCAGCTCATTTAATATACAAGTCAGAAGAAGAACCTAAGCCAGATGATCAATGATGTTTGAGAGCATTGGCATATTCCACCAGAATCCATCTAAAATAATTGCTCGCAGTAACCCTGTGACAGTGGATGATGCCTGAGAAGCATAACACAAAATCACTGAGCCGAACTGAACCCGCACCTGAGCCAAAACCGGAGCAAACCATTGTTTATCAAGAAACAAAGCTGAACCCAAACCACTAGTGTGAAATCTTTGTACAATTCCCTTGTGCCCTCCCCAGTGTCAGATGCCATGCTGGGGGACCAGTACCCCCCAGGGCTTGCTCCGATGCCCCCAGTGTTGTGGGGGCGCAGTCTGCTCCTGAGGCTAGCTGTCCTGCAGGACACAGATCTGCTTGGCATGCTCATCGAGGCTCACAGGAGCATTGCCACTGACATAGATAGCAGGAGAGACTGCTCCCAATATCCACAGGTTTTACAACACGAGTTACACCAGGGGGATCAGCTGGAGGTGACCTAGGTGGGTGGGACCCCATGGGCAGTGCTAAGCAGGGGTGAAGGCTATGCTTCTGCAGGCCGCTATGAGTGCTGGGTGCCACTCGTGGTGCAGGAGTTACAATTGTTCTAGAAAGCTATCTTCTCTGGAAGAAAAGATATGCACCACGTGCATTTCTTCAGCATAATCATAGAATGGTTTGGGTTGGAAGGGACCTTAATTTGTTCCAGCTGCCCTGCGATGGGCAGGGACACCTCCCGCTAGACTAGGTTGCTCAAAGCCCCATCCAGCCTGGTCTTGAACACTTCCAGGGATGGGGCATCCACAACTTCTCTGGACAACCTGTTCCAGTGTCTCACCGCCCTCACAGTAAAGAATTTCTTCCTAATATCTAATCTAAATCTACTGTCTTTCAGTTTAAAACTGTTACCCCTCGTCTTATCGCTCCACTCCCTGAAAAAGAGTCCCTCCCCATCTCTCCTGTAGGCCCACTTTAGGTACTGGAAGGCCATTACAAGGTCTCCCTGGAGCCTCGTCTTCTCCAGGGTGAACAACCCCAACTGTCTCAGCCTGTTTTCAATGGAGAGGTGCTCCAGCCCTCTCATCATCTTCATGGCCCTCCTCTGGACCCATTCCAACAGGTCCATGTCCTTCCTGTGCTGAGGACTCCAAAGCTGGACACAGTACTCCAGGTGGGGTCTCACCAGAGTGGAGTAGAGGTGATAATGTTACAGAAGGACTCAGTCCCACAATGTCTCACAATGGATTTGAGTGAAGCTTGCATAGGGATGAGAATTAAAATGGAAGTTAAAGTCTGCTGGGTCAGTTATGTTCTTCCACTCTGCTGGCCAGTACCTTTATCTGTTTGCCTCTCTCTTCCCCTCACAGAACAGCACATTTCTGCTAGTTTACATCTAGCTTTTCAGCATCCTTGGGTTGTAGCACTTTATGGCAGGAAGAAGGTATAATTTTAGCATATTTTAGTTTTTATGCCGTGCTCTCGATCTGCCTCCTCACCTTCTTTTGTTCTTTTTCTCTTAAGCAGAAAGGCAACAGAAACTAGGCACTGAAGAAAATGAATACTGCTCCCTGACAACAAAATCTAGAGCCAACTGTTGCAGTCAGTTTTAATTTGCATTCCTTGGTGAAACCCTGAAGCTTACCGGGACATGGAAATACACAGGCTATAGCAATTTATGCTCATGCACATAACTACTGGGTTTTTTTACTTCTTTTTCCTCACAGTTGTTTAAAGGAAATGTTAGCAGAGATGCAGACTTCTGCCAAACCCATATAGCTTTTTAGGACATCCATGTGCAGGGTGAATTCTCAGTCCTGAGTGAGGAGAGGTGGGCACGTTTCTCTTGCCCCAGCTGGAGAACAATACAGATTTAGCGCCTGTTTGCCTAGAAATCTCTAATCTCAGTCCCGAGTCCCTCCACACATAAATACATGAACCACTCTGGGCAGTTTGCCTATTCTTGTCTCACTTTGGACACAGTTAGATGACTTATTGCTTATTTTGGTCGATTACTCTTTTGTGTTTTGTAGCTTAGTATTGTTTCATTTGTTTCTTTGTGTTTCATTGCAGGAGAGTGAGTTTGGTGACCCAAATACATCCCTTCTCATCCAACACCTGACATTCCTTTAACTATTGGGAGAGGCCATGATAAAAACACACTGTGAGTTGTACCATTACAGCCTTTGTAATGGCTTTCGAGACCTGAACATATTTTAATGATTGTATACAAAGACACTCGGCAGCAAAGCATCTATTTTTGACAATAGAAATACTGGTTGAAAACGTCACCTCCCTTTTCTTCAAAATTTATGACATCATTGTCTTTAAAACCAGCATCTTCTGCAAATGACAGGGAGGGAAAAGTGCGTTTGCAAGAGGGAACGGAGGGGAGGACAGGAAGGAGGAGGAAACAGGATTTGTCACTGTGGGTTAATAAGCCAGAGAACGAATGTTTGGGCAGTAGTGCTTGACTGGAACCAGCATCAAGAAGTCACTGCAAAAAAAACAATAAACATTTTAGCACTCACCAGTGAGGTGCTAATGAATTTGTGTGTATGTTTTTGTGCCCATATGAGGGAAGCAATCAAAAAGTAAATATTAGTTAGTTGATTCATACTATCCTTAAAGAAAGATTTTGTTCCTCTTGGCCATCTTATCAGGCAGCAAAAATGTAGACCCACTTACAAGCAGGCTCACAGTCTGATGGGCATATTTCAATAAAAGTGCAAAAATGAAAGAAAATCTAATTGTGATTATTTTTTTAAAGAAAGAAATACATATATTCAAAAGCCATTAATGATTTTATGGTGCTTATTAATGGAGTCAAGAAAGCATTATAAGTTGCAAAATATCTTGTGATTGGATAATTATTAGTCACAAGACTACAAGATTTCCCAGGATATCATAAAAAGACTCACAAATATTTTCACGGATTTCAACATTATATGATTTCAGGTTTTTAATGGGGCAAGCTGTCATTTGGGTCAACAGTATTTAGACAAATCCTCTGTAGCCATAACATATTTACAAACACGTAAGTGCAAACTTCTTTTAAGTAACAAATGCTTATCCTTTTGAAAAGCAGACTCCCTGTTTATATGCTTAACTATGGATCCCTTTTCCTAACTTTAGATATCCAATTTTTAAAGTGTTTCTCAAAGTAGCAGGTTATTGGTGTGCATCCCAAAGACTTGATCTACAAGTCTGGTGTTCCCTTCATTATATTCCAGCTTTCCTCAGACTCTAGATCTTTATCTTCTCTCTTTCCAGACTTGGCAGTGGATACATTTGGCAAAGTTTTCTATACATTTCTTGGGACCAGGAATTTGGTATCTAAGAACCATCTTTCCATAGTCTTGCCAGCAGGGCTATTTTATCTTTCTTGGTTGAGGACTCTGTTCTACAAATTACTCATGTTAAGATATTTGTCTAACCATCTTTTACAATAACTTTCAATTTTACTTTTAACTTCTTTATATGCTATGATCTGTCTCTTCTGTTTCAAGGCTGCATAAAGAACTCTCTTGTTAGCATCAAATCCGGAAATTGGTTCATAGTGTGTATAGATACCAAGACTGTCAAAACACGAGATATTTTTAAGTGTCTGATCTTCCTAATTTGTTCTGCAGAGACAGTTTAAATACTTCTGAATGTATAATCTGAAGGACTTGGTCTTGGTGACTGGTCTCTATTGGTGAAACATCAAGTAAGAGAAAAAAAAGGCCCATAATACAGAAGAGTTCCCCAAGTATAGTAACAAATAAATGTAAGACAAGTCAGCTGCACTGGACTTGCAGGCCAGCTATGTCCTTTGCCTTGCTGATAATAACCAGTGCAAGACCCTTCACTGAAAGGTATAAGAAATTCTACAATAAACAGTTCAGGAATATCCTGCCATCAAGAAAAGGGCTTTTTCTACCTCAGGAAACTGAACTCTGAAAGACACAAGTGTGTAAATACTTCCAGAATGGCTGGATTGTAAGCATTTGCTGTTAGAATTCTGATGATTATTATTATATTATTATTAAGGTTCTTCAATCCTTGGTCACCCTTACTGGTTGCTTGGCCTCAGTGATACTTTACGACAAAGGGATACCTTATACAGGCTAATGGTTTAAAGAGAGCGCTTTCTCTATACACAATTTTGATTTTGCCACCGTTCAATTTACTAGTCCTTTAGCTTTCATGTTAGGTGAAGTATGGCTGATGTGCTTTCCTAAAGATCACTTGCGGGTCTGTACGTTTTACCCAGCTGATCTTTTCAGAAGAGCTTTTTTCAAAGCTCTGTTCATTCTCACTGCCTCACTTGCGTCTCAGCTTCAGAAACAAACACAGGACCCTATCTGCGGGGAAACAGATTTTCCTACCCTCTTAACATTTAAGCTTTTTCATACTGGGGAGCCTTTCATACAGGGATGAACAGGGATGCCTTTTTAGATTGCTGTGGGTCTTGGCCCATGTCCTTGTTCAAGCATCAGCTAAAAGTGAATTTTTACAGCTGCTTGAAGTCATTGAGAATCGAAATTTAGAAGTGAAATGCTGACACCACCTTCCCCATTACAGCATTTAGCTGCTTCTGTCATGCTGCAATCAGCCTCGTATTGTAAGCGTCTGTGTTGTGCGCCTCTCTGATCTAAACATTTGTTAGCTTAAAATACCAATTCAATTGCAATCCATTATGCTCTGCTCAGAAAACCCATCTGGCTCCAAAGGCTGCTGCCACACGATGTGCTGCTGCTGTGAAGGCAGAGACCTGATTCTGCCCTTGCTTGCAGCGCTCTACATCTCGAGGAAAGGCACTGAGGTAGCTGAAAGTGAACTGCCCCAGAGCAGGTGTGGGGAATGAGTCAGCCAGGTGTATGGCTTCATCATGCACTCCTTCCACCTTGTCTTCCCAGTTTTGTTGCTGCCCTCATTATCAAGGAAGTGAAATTCAAAGTCTGGGGGGAAAAAACCCAAACATCAAAACCCAGAAAACACCTTTGGATTTTTAGTTTTTCTCGAGGAGATGATTGTAACCCCATTTCTTTCCTGCTGAATCACCATGCAAGACACTTTCAGGCATTTCTGAGACAGCTCTTTAAAACAAAACTGACTCCATAGGAGTGGAAAGTAAAATCATGCTTTTTAAAGGAAATGCCAAGAAAAAGATATAAAATATTCATTACCTAGAAGAATCACTTTTTACTGCAAACCATTTTAGTGTCTATTGTGCTTGCAGGTGAAAATAACTGACTAAAAACCTCTAGATGAGAGTCCTGGTCTCATGGCATGCCTATGAGATCTGCTGGGACTACAGTGGGTCTGAAGAAAAGACGCAGGAAACCATTTTCAGCTTACTGTTGCCTTGGACTCACGTTGCATGTTTTCTGCTGTCTGCTGAGCAAAACCAGCAAAGAGCCCAGATACCTAGAAGAGCAGTTATGTTTTGTGCTATATATAGGTAATAAGGATGACAAGCTGCTATGAGCACCCAGAGAGTAAATGCTACCATGCCACTTCGGGTCAGGATCAAGAAGATCTCGAGCTCAGTTTTTTATGGCTTTGGGGCATCTTATTTATTAAGCTTAATTACCAAGAACAACTAACCTAGGAGTTCAAAATGAGCTCTGAACGCCTTTCTGTGGCACGAGAGACCTGGGAAAGATCCCATTTGTCTAGATGGTGCACGAACAGCTCTTTCCTATCTATCCACCTTTCCAGTGATAATGAACCACTCCATATATTTTTCCACAGAGCAGGAAAGAGAATATGAGAGTACCGAAGGCACTCGTTAAAACCTGAAAACAGCCTGAAGTTGCATAAGCTTTCCGAGGGCTTTGATGCAGGGGTGGCAGCAGATGGCTGAAGGAGGGGTACACCCCATCGTTTGCTTGCCCCTGTGATGGGGACGACAGCACGGCTCACGAAGCAGCCCCTGAGCCACCGCAGATTTTAGCACAGCATAAAACAGCAAGTTGAGATGGGGGTTAGTTTATTTAATTTCGCAGACCGTAAACGGCAGCGAATCAGGAGGTTTTTCATGAGTCATCCGGTTGTTCCCACTGCCGGGGACACGGCAGCAGCCTCGGAGCGATACGGCAGCTGGCAGAGGGGACTTGCTGCTGCTGATCTCTGTCACACGTGAGTCCCAAAAGCCCTGCGGCCCCAGTGCCCGGTACCTGCAGGATGCTCCCCATCAGCCCCTTGGCCACTCTCTGACCCTGCTGCAGGGTTCTGGGTCCTCCTGGTGACACCGTGTGGGGGCTCCAGGAGGGTGCCACTGCCGGAGCTCCTGCAAAACCTTGTGACAGTCCCAGATGGCTGCTGGAGGGTGACAGGGAGGAGGACTATTCGTGGCTGTGCCAGGAAAGACACACTGAGAAAAGATTCGGTTCACGCTTTTGGCTCAATTATGTGAGAATGGAAGAATTCCTCTGCACCTTTAAATGTCTGCAGGGTGGGAAAGAGCATGCAGACGTGGTGTCTATTAAATGTAATGGACTGGGATCAATAGTGATTCAGTAGCATCATAGCATGAGATTCTTCCTGCCCAGGCTGTTTAACTCACGAGAGCACAATGGCCACCCATGCGCAAACGATGGGCTAAATGCCTCAATCAAAACTAAAACTAGAAATTCGTTCTTCTGGTGTAGCATAAAACCCATTAACGATTCATTTTTAAATTGTATTCATTATATAGAGAGAACAGAATATAGTTTACCACTTTATTAACTGACACATTGCAAAAAATAACACCCACAGGAAAAAAGAAAGGATTTTAAAGTTATTGTCATTATAATTTAGTTAGGGTAACCAAAAACTAATAAAATATATTTAATAGGTTTGTATCCCCATTAGGTTAGGTAGAATGTCAAGCCTAACACAAAAGACAGCTATTTAATACCCTTTTGTAAAACAATGGTGCTGTAAACTCCAATCCAGTGAATAGTCTTTATTCATGAAAGCAGTTCCACTGACTCCAGTGAGCAGGTGTCTACAGTGGTGACCCTCCTATGCCAGACTGGACCTTTAGTTTGATTGTAGCACTGGCTATTAATTGATACTTGCAAAACTCTGAGCACAAAATGAATGCAATGGGTTTTGTTGATACTTGCAGTTCAATATTCACCCAGAATATTCACAACAGAAAAATACTGATACCTATAAAATAATTTATAGATATTAATTTCCACAGGTCATTTCATCACCTGTATTATATCCTGTATACAACTAAACTTGAACTTCATGCAAGACACATTTTAAAGTACGCAGTCCCACTTTGACCTGCAACTTTCAGCTAACAGAAGGGATTACTCTTCTGGTAAATTTTGGCAAAAAGAGGAATTTTGCACATAGGCCAAAAGGTACAGGATGAATAAGGGGGAAGGATATCATGGATCAACAAAGAAGATGGCTGAGAAAACTTCAGATCGATGTATTTGGAGTGAAGCTGGATGGGTACGTTGGCTCCCTGCCTGAAGCTTTAAAGGCCACTGCATGATGAAGAATTCACATTAGTTCTTATCTTTGCACTACTGTGCAGTTTTTGGGTAAGATACAATCACGACTGAAATTTCTCACTGCTACATTAGACACGAGAAAGATTTTTCTGTGCCAAGCATGCATCACTTTTTTCCCACCCCTGAAAAAAAGTACCAGTCATCGAAAACATAGTAACCCAAAATGAAACTAGGAATTTGTTCTTTAGCAAATGTGCTTTTAGCACAACAAAAATGGAGCAGAAGGATATGCCACTAACTTTCTGACATTACCCAACAGATAAAATTCAATGTGTAGGCAATACATCACGCTTACAGAAACCAAACGCACTATTTTGTGTCTCAGGCTGTCTTTACCACTACGTATATCTTAGCAGCTTTGTGGAGCCACTATTAAATTTAAACACTTGTAGATAACCTGAAAGCAATTTTGTGGGTTTTTCTGCCATTTCCCCCAAACAGTAAGGAATTTCTCTTCACAATACCTCCAGGCTCATAATGAGCTTAAAGCCTGGACCCATCAGAAGGGAGCAGCTGATGCGCTGGAGGGCAGGGCTGCCCCGCAAAGGGATCTCATCAGGCTGAGAGCAGCCTCACAAAAACCTGCGAAGGCAAAGGAAAACCCCTGCATGACCATATCATTTCTGGCCCCCAGTACAAGAAAGACTTTGACGAACTGGAGCAAAGCCAGTGGAGGGCCACTGAGTACACAGTGTACAAGTTGGGTTTGTGTAGCCTGGAGAGAGGGCTGGTAGAGAGGGGTATGAGGCAAGGGGAGAGATCTAATTGCCATTTTCTCCTACCTACAGGGGAATCATAGAGAAAAATCAGATAAACTTTTCTTAGAAGTGTGCAGTGGAAGGACAAGAGGCGACAGTCACAAATCACAGTAAAGGAAATTCTGATTTGCTGTAAGGAAAGAAATTTTCACCAGGGTGGTGAGCACTGGTACAGTTCACCCAGTGAGGCTGTGGGATCTCCATCCACACGAGTACACAAAACTCAAATGGGCATGGCCCTGAGGAACCTGATCTATCTTTGAAGCTGGCCCTGCTTCAAGTAGGGTTTCGACTAGATGATCCTCCAACCTAACCTGCCACATTGTGTACATTAGTTCTTTTACATAAAATTGTATTGACATATCATACCTATAGATAGATGAATGGACAGGGACAGGACATCTGGAAACACAGGAAATAAAGTCATGGGTGCAGGACATAAAGCACTATAGGGTTACAGAAACACCATGGACTTGTAATCACTCCCCGGACATAGCAACTGCAGGGGAGCTGGTATTCAGAGAAGATGGAAATGATGGTAAAAGCGGTGATCGTGAATGGAATGACAGACTGAAATTTCAGAAACAGATCCCTGATAAAACAGATTCTGTTTGCATACAAAATTTCTTTGGGGAAAGTTAGTCGAAAGTTGTTAAGAGTCTGCTGCAGAAGTCCAGAGTTAAATTTAGATATGGATAGAGATGTTCAAACTGTTATTACACAGAGAAATTCCACAGAGAATTGTCTCATTATGGCAGACACTGATTTCTCAGATATAGGCTGGAGAACAAATATTACTGAAGGCAGCCCAGATATTGATTTTTGAGACAAGGCCTACCCCCTGTATCATGACTACCTCCACGAGGAAGAAAAGACGGGTTACAGCAAGCACACGTTGCCGGCTCATGTTCAGCTTTTCATCCACCAGTACCCCCAAGTCCTTCTCCTAAGGGCTGCTCTCAATCTCTTCATTGCCCAGCCTATATTGAAACCGGGCGTTGCCCTGATCCAGGTGAACCTCATGAGGTTCACACAAGCCCGCTTTCTGAGCTTGTCCACGTCCCTCTGGATGGTATCCTGTTCCTCAGGCCTGTCAATCACACCAAACTTGTGCAAACTTGCTGAGGGTGCACTTGATCCCACTGTGTGTGTCATTGATGAAGATATCAAACAGTACTGGTTCCAACACGGACGCCTAAGGGACACGACTTGTCACCAGTCTCCATCTGGACATTGAGACAGATCATGAGAGCCACAGAGTCTAGGCTAACTTGTTATCTTTCTTTTATAACCCCTTTCTCAACAAATAAAATGTGGCAGATCTAATTTATCACAACTTTGGCAGAATGGTGACTACCATGCTAATTGGAAAGTACTGGTGAGAAACTTGAGAAGACGGGGATTAGCAGAAGATAGCTAAAGTAGTTGAAGGAACTAGTTAAAGAAAGATACTGCAGGATTATGTTGAAATGCTATTGAAAAACTCTGGGTCTTGAGTAGGATTACAATTACTTTTTTTAGTACTGATTACCCTTGGAACCAATCTTGTCTGAATATTTCTCTTCATGACCTTGGTTTTAAATAGTAATATACTAATAAGGTTTTGGGAGACATTATCAATGTAGAAAATGAGAGTGATATGTGGAAAAATCGGGAGTACCTTGCAGGCTGGAAAAGTAGAAATGAGATGAAATTTCATTACATGCATTTAGTTGCTAATAAATTTTTTTAATGTAATTGAAGCCTCATCAGGGTGACATGACATCAGAAGAGCCTGTGTGTTTTAAGGGATCATGAAATAACTAGGATTAACCAGTGTAGTGCCTTAGTCAACAGGGAATTACAATACTAGATCATACCTAGATAGATATTGCCATGAGAAATATGAGAGCTCTGGAGAAATGTAACATGGGGTACTCTGTACAGTCTTGGTCATCCATATTCACCAAAGATGAATTCAGACTGGAACTGATGAAGGGAAAGTCTGTGAAGACAACCAGGAGAATGCAGAACCTCTCATGAGATGAGAGAATGTGCAGCAGGAGGAATGATTCTTACTTTCCCACCAAAGTGTCTCTTATTCCCTAATCCCCTCTGCCTATCACAACAGTCCCACTGGGCAGGGATAGCAGTGCAATGCCTTGTCTGGAAGGATGCATATTTGGAGTGGCTGGTGCCTAACAAAAAGAATAACGGTTGAAGTCTGCCTGCTTTTCCCTTTAGTGGAGGCTCTCATTTGTCTTTTTTTTCCTCTGACTTAGCTGCTTTTTTCACAACATTTAAAGAAACATTATTATCTTTGAGACGTTGGCTGTTCTTTTATATTTTATTGAAACAGTGCAATGGATCAGGAGTTCTAAAAAGTCAGGACTGAAGGACAGAAATGGACTACATAATCACATGAAGTTCATTTCCTTAGGGAACAAGTGTAAAAACAGGGATGGCACAAGAATAAATAGGGACACACTGCTGATGAAATTAAAAAGGCAGGACAGCAGCAGCAGGTCTCAATCAATCAGAGAATTAAACTTCCAACTGGCATATTAGATACAAAGGGTATAACTAGTTTTAAGATTGTAATCAGGTTATGAAATGGATTATATGACATGATCGCCTTCAGGAAGTCCTCTTCTATCCTATCAGAAGCAAGGGTGTGCTAATATGATGGCTCCACCCTAATGAGCGCAAGATAACATTTTAAGATTTGCAAAGGGGCCTACAGATCAGTTTGAAAGTCATTTGCAGAAGACACATTTACTTCATAGTATATCATATTTGTTCATCCTTGTCACTGAAAATGTTTTTCGCCAAGTTGCAGGCAGAATCTGTGACTATTGCTCGCTCTGCTTTTCTTTCCCTCTGGAAAGCCTGGGTGCTGGACTGCAGTGGTGCAGAACCTTGTCAGTACAGAGAAAAGCAGTGGCAGCTTGCCCAGAACTCAAGCGCTGCAACTTATTTCCATACAAATATACATTGAATTGTGTAAGATTTTACATCAGAGTTTGTTTTCTTTTTTTTTTTCCTTTTTTTTTTCTTTTATCTAAAGAGCACTGCAAATGCAGGCAGCCCTTTACAGAGCAATCCAAAATTGTTGTGAAGGTCGTATAAAAAGAAAAGCCATGTAAAAGCATAGCCTTGTCCTCACAAGAAAGACTGTAAAGACTTAAATGAATTTCAGTCTATTGCGCTGATATGAAAAGAGTCTGAATTCCTGATGCACAAGGATGAGCTTTGCCAGAGGATTTTTTAATGAACTAGCTAACACATAATTTCCTTCTGCCAGATGAAGTTAGGACCTATCAGCCATGTCACAAACTCCTAGCAAGTCTCTGAACTTCTTGTTCAGTTCAGGCAGGAACAGCAATTTGTTTGGATTAGAAGGACTGGAGAGTGATGCTTGGTGGCACTATGAACTTTTGTATGCTGGCTGCGGTGTCAGCATATGAACAGTGCAGGAGTTTCCAACAGAGCTGGTAAAAAATGGGAAAATGGTCGGCCAGGGAGGTTTTGTGGAAATGCAGTTTCAGCAGAATCCGGCAGCTCTATGGGAGTGTGGTGACTTCAATGAAACTTGATGAATTTATAAATTGTTCTGAACTTCTCATTTTGCTTCTGCACTACCGTCAGTCTATATTAAGAACTGCAGCTTTATATAATATAAACTTTGATTAGACTTTGATTAAACTTTGATAGAGACTTTGATTAATAGGACTGTATGGAGAAGCCAGAACAAACCCCCCAGGGGCTGATGACGAAAAAAACGTCAAGTGCTGACTAGCCAGCATAATATGCAGTAAACAGGAATGAGAAGCTAATCTATAATTTAAACAATGTGTTAATACAGCATAAATAACGAAATCTCTGGTAAATCCAGGGAGTAATCTTGCCTATCTGCTCATCTAGGAGCAGCTAGAACACCATGCCCTTGAGTAAGATGACAGTATGCTAACAGATAGGAGTCCTTTTCCAATCAGATGATCAGCAGGATTTTTTGCTTGCTGGTTTTTACTAATTTTAAGATGGGAAGTCTTTCTAAAACCAAATGGGACAGTGGGAAAATCGAAGGAAGTAAAAGGAGAGTGCCAAGGCATGACTGCCAGTCTGTGGGCGTGATTCCAAAATGAGGCGCCACAGAAAGGGACAGCCCTGACCTTCCCTACCCACTCTGATGCCGTGTTCCTCCAGCCTCCCCAGGGCTGACACCACCACTTGTGTGACACCCCTTGCCCTGGAGAGTACAGCTGGATCTCACTGAGCCTTGACCAAGTGAAGAATGAGGAAAATAAAAGTGCCTGAGACACCCAGTGTGCAGCCACAGGAATGCCAATGATGTGATGGGAGCATGCAGCTTGGGTGAGGTGCCAGCAGGAAATTCCATCATTAAATCACAGTTTTCAGGGGCAGCCTGCAGGTAAATTGGCTTGAAGTGACTGTGGAATAGCCCCACTGAGCCAACTTGCCAGTGCAGGTCTGTCTATCACTTTGTCAGTCCTAAGACCTGTCAAGACAGCAGAGCAAATGCAGCGAGATGTGGCCACTATACTGGATGTCCAGAGACCCAACCAAGGAAGAGTCCCGTAGCCTTTAGACTGATCTTACTGTGTCAGCAAATCTGCCTAATATTTAGGCTATGGCAGTTTATCATGGAAGAGTTTGTTTTTATAGCAAAGACTGCGAAACTACTGCTTCTCTGCTAAATGGCTTGAAGGGTGGAGGCATTTTTAAAAGAATTACTTACAGCCTTCTGAATTTATTGGGGTAATCCAATAATCCAAACACTTTCAACTCTGGTATTTCAATTCCCTGTGACTTGGAGGTAGATCCAGTGCAGGACCTGGTTGCACAGCCCCGGGAGCAGAACAAGGGGCGAGGGTCCCAGGTCCACAAGGAGTTTCAGGTGGTTGGTGTAAGTAGGTTGGCACTGAGATCACCTTGGCCTCCAGGCTATGGCTGTTAGACTGTTTCTGGGAGCTGAACTAGCTCACCTGTGGATGGTTCAGACACTTCTGTCCACATATATGCCCTTATGTGAACAGATGGATGCAGGATGAGCACCAGTTGTTTCAGTGGACTTTCTGCCATTGCTCCCCCCGCATGCAGAGCTGCCCCATTCCTCATACAGTTCCCACCTAGGACAGGACTGGCGAAACTAGTGACTCCCACCATGAAGCTGCTGAGGAGATGACCCTCCTACAGAGTAACTAAGGGAGAGAAGAGAAAAAAGAAAAAATAAGCCAAAAAAAGAAAAAAAGCAATGCAATTTGGAGGTGCTGCTGGCTCAGCAGAGAAGTTGCTGTGCGAGTGCTCCACTCAGAGCACATGAAGAGAAAGGAAAGGAAACAGACTCCCATGAGGAAAAGACTGAGGAATTACTTGTTTTCAAGGTACATCTGTCTTCTAGAGAGTAGGTATTTCTTCAAACTCAAAGGAACCAGCAGGGTGGAAAAGGTGGAGGTAATAGCAGGGTTAGACCAGCTCCAGCTTAGTTCAGCATCATACTGAAGTTGTTTGTGTTCTTGAGGAATTAGCCCTGAGACATCACCAGCTTCCCGCATAAGCCGTTTCTCTCCTTCCACTCTGGGAGGAACATGGCTGCTGGTTGTAGGCAGAATAAGAACGAACATCACCTTTAATTGTGCCAGTTTTGATAAAATCTTAGATTTTTAGATAATAATTTAGATACTGTTTTATCAATACTCAGATTTCTCTGGGTGCCAACGCAGAAGAGAGATGCCACTCCGTAATGGCTGTCTGTGGCCTCCTGCATAAGCAGTGCTCTGCTGCGGCAGTCACGGTACAGTGGTACACAATCCTTGCTAGAAGTTTACATTGCAGTTTTTTAATTCATGCCTGGGGAGCCCAGGCAAGTGCTAAAGGATCCTTGTGGTGCATCCTCTGGGCTTTTGAATTGGCCCTCTCTGCAGTGGACGGAAGATTGAGAGGGAAGGTTTTGCACACATTGCACAATATTTTGCTTGATCTTCATAAGGATGTATGTACCTGCCTGTATGTATTTCTTACCTTGATTAGTAGGGCTTAAGGACAGAAATAAGAAATAATCTACACCCAGCCAACACACATTGCAAACCGAGGACTCTTCCGTCACACTGACAGCATTCTCCTGTTGGGAATGATGCTATTTTGGTCCATTTGGAATGGAAAATACGCAATTTCCTAACTAAAATATTTAACAGTTTTTCTTGAGGTCATTAATGGCTTGATATTAGAAATACCCTGCTTGTAGACCAAAACATTTCCAGTATCATTCATTTCCCATGCCAAATTTGTGGTTTGTGATGGAAGTACACTTTTAAGAATGTGGACCAGTGATGGCACTTATCAATTGCCATGATAACTTTGTCCTGCGGGACAGAGAACTAAAAGAACAATAATAAAAAACAAGTAGTGTTCTCTAAACAAAGAAAATCAATCAAACACTCTGTTTATTGATCCATGTTAGAAATCTCTATAACAGGCTCAGCGAGTGGACAGACAGCTGAAGCATATACTTTATGGCTAGGCCTTTTAAAACACCCAGTTGTAGCCCGATACCACTGAGGGAAATTATGCTCTCCTTATGCAGCCCCACAGCAAATCTACCATCCTATAGCACAACGCATTATCCTTAACATGTCTTTAAAAACAGAGAGAGAACAGAAAAAGGATTTCCACAGCTGGCAATGTACTAAAACATATTAGCTTTCATCAGGAGAATGTAACGGTACTACTGTTTAAGAAAAACCTACAACCTTGTTTAATTTTTTTAGTTTTTTTAAACGGAGCCTTTTCTCTTTGGAAGATGGAAGAAAATGGGGGAAGAGAGGATGTGTAAATATTTTCAGCCCTTTCAGCTGAAATCCGTAATTACAGTCTTATTCCTTTCTGGTTTCTGATACATAGATTTCACAGAGCTGATCGCAGGCTTCAGGAACCATTTTTACCTTTTAAATTGAAGCATTTTGGGTTTTCTCTAATTAACAACCACTTGCAGGGTACATCACAGGCTTAGTACCTACTCACCAGCACATTTCTCATAGACAGATCTGTTACTGCACTAAAATGGGGGCGAGAGGCCTTCTGTATTAATAGTTTATGAAGATAGCTAAATTACAGCTGACCATACAGTATTCTGGCTATGTTCTTCTCCTAAGCCTCTCTCTGGACTCTCTTTTTCTGGGGGGATAAAGCTTCCTGAAGTGATAATACCTTGTTCTGAATTATAATAGTTTGGACTGGTTGGTGTGGGGCAGTATCATTTCAAGAAATAGCTGTAGGAAGTGCTTAGGCAACCTTCCTTGTACAGAGCACCAGCTAATTAAAATAGAAGCTTTGGCTTTCTTTTCCCCTTAAGGTGACAGAGTTCTAGATCTAAAGAAACAAAACCAAAAAAACACAGGAAGCAGGACAGCTGTTATTAGATGTCAGTTCAAAGGGGAGGGAAATGAAAAGCCTCTGATTTATCCACAGGAAACTGCCCAGGATGAAGGTTACACACTTTGTTCCCAGTCCTTTTTCACCTGATCAGTCTCACCGCATGTTACTCATAATAATCTAACTAGACCCAGAGCTTCTTGGAGCAAGGTGCTGCGCTGTCACAGTTTTATCTTGTACAGTGGCAAGCACGTGAGTTGTTTCTTAAAAACAAATGGCAAAAATGCTGCATTTCCTTCCTCCCTCTGCCCCTCCGCTCCTCCTCCCCTCCTCCCTTCACTCCTCATTGCCTCATGACATTTGTGACACCTTCTGGATCCCAAGTTCTCATTCGCCCCATTCCCTTGCTAATGATTTCTGCCCAGGTGCAGCCATAAGGCAAAACAACGGTGCAACACAAAAAGAAAGCTGTCAGGTAGCCAAAAGTAGCATCAAAAGACCCGTAGAGGAGGAGATATTCTTATATCTGTATCTCTGGCTGACAAAACCCTATGGCAGGACATACGCATGCATTTACCATTTTAGTAAAAGAAGCAATCATGCTTGCTGAAAGCCTCAACCTTAGAAGGAAACCCAGATCTTGAAGGAATGAGTATTGTTGTAATGCTCAGGAGCTGACTTGTATTATTTCAGATAAACATGGCTGAGAACTGATGGACATGTATTCCACAGACACTTTTCTTCACAGAATAGCTGTTTTCTGCTGTGCCGTTCTCTGTTTTGCGTAATACCGTATGAACCTCATTACTGCAGTTTGGAGGGTTTTGAACGTTCACAGAAAGAAGCACAAGGAGAAGAGCAATAGTTTGACTGATGCAATTTTCACATTGGCCCAGTGGATAATCAGAAGAGCTCTTCTATTACAAGGACATGCAGAAAGCAAAACATAAATCCTACCCACAACCCAGGGCCAATAAGAAAGGCTAAAAAAGCTCCAACAGCACAGGCTTTCTTGACAGAATCATTGTTAACAGCTTAATAGCAGCTAGCAGGCAGGATTGGCTCTTATGGCAGGAGTACAAGGCACACAGCAGTTTGAAGGATAAATACGTATGTATAGAAATTACATCTTCCTAAAATGATAAAAAACAAATAGATTAAATGAACCCCTACCTTGGAGAGCCTGGAGTGTGCGAGTCTGTACAACAATACAGAGCTGCAGGACCAGCTGTGGTGCACTTTCCAGAAACGTGGCTAGCAAATGCAGCATACTCACATCTGCATACTCATACACCATTTTCCAATAAAACCGCCATCTGTCATTCTCTCCACTCCGTCGACTCCGGATACCCAAGTATATTGTGTGGAAATACCTAGAAATAAAAGAGAGAGGTTATAGAAATGCAGAATGATATTTTACAGGTAACGCTTCTGCTTGAAAATAACCAACGTTTTTTCAATGTACTTCAAAATAATGAACATTTGTTTAAAAGGAATATCATATTGCAATTTATAATAGCTGATGTCATAAGAGTAAACTAAACTGAAGACAAGACTTGGTTTCATAAAACCATTTCAAAAGCTTAGCATTGTCTTATTTGTTAAATAGTGTTACTTTCAAGGACCCAGTATTCTGAATTGAAATATAAGGGGCATGTGTTGATTATGTGGCCTCCCTCAGAGTTTTTTCAAATAATGGGGGAAAAAAAGTTGATTCTGCAATGATCCCTACTCAGAACCTGCAAAGAACTGATCTCCTTTCTGTGTGGCTCTATGTAGACTTGGAAGACCACCTGCACTGCAAGCCTGGGGTGGTCTTAGCCTGGAGCCCTGCTACGGCTGAGCTCATCGTCCTGCTTTTCCACCTGTCTAATGCATTGAATATCATATATCAGATACTGCCAAATGTATAATGCTTTTCCTCATAGTTTGATAATTTTAGGAGGAGAGAAGATCTAGCTGTGAGTTCCTATTTTAGGAGAAGCGGGGAATCTGGCTGCGAGTTCCCTTGGTGATTAGAAGTGACTCACTACGAGAGCTCCCATGCAGTAGCAGCAGCAAGGAGCGGCAGGAGCCAGGCGCCCAACAGGGTGCTGCTGCTGGCAGCAGTACCCAGCAGATGAGAGAGGTAACGGTCAGAAAGCACGTGTCAGCTCTGGTGGGCTGTGCAAGCAGGGGGGGCAAACACCTGGCGACCAGCCAACTAAATAGATGTCAGCGGGCGCAGGAGCAAATGAGTGGTTTTAGGAAGCAAGGGATGTCTTCTGGTGGCCAAGCCACCCGGCTGCTGAGATGCTTTTCGTGGCCCTTCCAGAGCTTGCAGCGGCATCCCATGAAGGAGGCATCTGTGTCACAACATAACGACCACTCTGGGTGGCCTTTGATCTGCTCTATTATTCTCATCTGCTCTCTGTTATTCTGTGTCAGAAAATCTAGGCTCCCACCTTGCTCCCACAATTTTAGTTCAAAACTAATTAAGGCTGGCTGAAAAAACAGCCTCACTTAATGAAAAATTCTGAAGATTATGATACTGTCTTGCATCAGGGTGACTTGCATCCTACCGGAGCGCCCTGTTGTGCTACTAACTGATATGGATCTCTGTTTCTCTTTTTCTCTATGTGTCTTTCACATCCTGGTCCTGAAAACATTTCCTTATGATCATTTTAATATGTTTTCACAGCACTTTTTTTTTTTCCGGTGAGGTTATACTTTCTAGTGAGGAAAAATTTTAGTAAATTTTAACCACTTCCAATATTGCTTTAATCGGTTAAGATAAAACACTTCAGTATTTCTCCTCCTTTTCACGAGTTCTTGTCTTAAAACCCTTTTCATAACTGGTGGAGCACGGTGAATTGTGGGACTTCTTTATATATAGACTGTATGCAACCCTTCACGCCTCTTCTGTTCACTTGTAACTACGGCGGTATCTTCTGCTGATGAGAGGATTTGTGGCCTCTGACTGGCAGAACAGCCCAAGACTCCAGTTGCCCCCTCAAGGAATGACCACTGTGCTGGTACCCAATGAACCCTTGTACCCAGTGCACACACCACTGCAGAGCAGCAGCTTTACTCAGGAATACGCACCAAAAAATACCAGGGAGTAGCACAGAGAAACAGCTGAGAGGCCAGATCTGAGCCTGCAGCATTTCTCTTGACAGTGCAAATCATAGCAATATAAAAGGAAAACACATTAAATTCACATTTAAATTAAAATCACACCAGGTGGCTTTGAATTTTATCAAAGTCCCATGTGGGAGTGAAGCAGCAATGAACCACTCAGAGTCTGGGACCACAGAGGTACATTAAACAAGACACCAACTCTACCTCTCGTGCAAAACACTGAGCTGGTCTAGATGGGTCAGAGTCGGATGGGATAACAGGGGCTCTCTGATGTCCTCAGGGTTAGGTAACGTGAAATGGCCTGCTGCCCAGATCTGAAAGAAGCCACTGAGCTGGAAAGGCATCTTTTGCCGTGTAGTTCTGCTAATGGGGTCTGTTGGACCCCCAGGTTTTCAGTCACAGTCAGTTTAATTGTTTCTAGACCTCTCATTAATGTCCTGCTGCACAACGGGGCCAGGTAAGACTTGGATTTCCTTGTTTTTCTTTCCTTGCCGTTTGTTTTTTGGGTGGGGTTTTTCTGGCCTGCCTCACCTGCCTTCCCAAGGGGCAAACCTGGGAATATTGCTCATAGTGGGCACAAAACATCTTCAGCATCCTTCTTTTGAGATATGACTAACCCTTGCTATAAATACATAAAGTAGCTTTGGCTGCTGAGGGTTGTGCCAGGAGGCTCTAGCTCTGCCAATGGAGCCATCTGCAACTTCAGTTCTACAGAATTTGTGCAAAAAATACTTTTCCGATTATGAAATGACATGCTGTGCCAGGCAACATCCCCTAGGGTTCTTTACCTGCTCTGTAGAGTGGTTGTGCATGGCAAATATGTTGTGATTAATGAGCCCTTATGGAAATATTTCCTCTCCCATTGCACTTTATTGTCAAACACTGGCAGTGAGTTATTGGGGACTGGGGAATCATTGCTCTTTGTCTATTTAGCTCTCTGCAATTTAGACACAAGAGGCAGAGAAGGAAGGTACTTTCTCTTTTTAAACACGGGGGACCAAATTTCTGCCTAGGGTAGTATTTTTTTCTGTCCTATCAATTTTGGCCAAATTAATTGCAGGCTGAAATGAGCATTTACACACATAATTACTGTCACTGATTTATAGGCACAATCAGGTGATTAGACAGCTAAACATTCTCATTTGCATTCACAATTAATTGCACCACCAATTGATGTTAGGTGTACAAATTAGCAGTTATTAAAATAAAAAGATGGTCTTATAAAATGCTTCATATATCAAAGACAATTTTTTCCCCATAGCGAAATAAAAAAAAAAATAATAAAAAAAATGGGGGAAAGTGCTTTTCTTGTTGTGGTTTCCAAATATAGCTCCACACTGCAGTAATGACACATTCCATTTTATATATACATGCGTTATGTAATTGCATCTTAGACACCCTCACTGGAGTCCTATTGTCAGCAAATGCTATACAGACACACTCAGAGGTAGCTCCTGCCCTGAAAAGTTTTTATATTTTGGTCTTCTGGTACCATTTTGGTGGAAACTCACATTTTTCTGGGAGCCTACGTTGTGGCTCTTACATACAGTTATTCCAGAAAGACAATAAGAAGTAATAAAAGCTCTGCACAGGAAAATATCTTAGGTTCATTGTAGGGTAAACTGATGCCATTGAAAATGAAAAAGCAGATGTAAATGTTATTATTTTGGTCGTGATTGCATCTAGAGGCCTCAACTATAGTCTTGTGCAGGTGCTGTACAAATATTTAAGAACTGGCTATCCATTTCCCCAAAAAGCATTCAACTGACATGAAAAGAAATGACAAGGAGTGAAGAAGTGAGAGTCAGAGCACCAGAGGAAGATGGCAAAAAAGGAGGGGTTTAAACTGAAAGAGGGAAGATTTAGATTAGATATTAGGAAGAAATTCTTTACTGTGAGGATGGTGAGGCACTGGAACAGGTTGCCCAGAGAAGTTGTGGATGCCCCATCCCTGGAAGTGTTCAAGGCCAGGTTGGACAGGGCTTTGAGCAGCCTGGTCTAGTGGGAGGTGTCCCTGCCCATGGCAGGGGGTTGGAACTAGTTGATCTTTAAGGTCCCTCCCAGGTCCCTTCCAACTCTAACCATTCTACGATTCTATGAATGGAAAGTATGGTAACAATACCACCTAGTAAAGTAACTACTTCATCTAATAAATGAAAGCAGTCCATTAAAGTTTCTGATTTCATTAGAAAAGTAAAAAAAAAAAACACCACACAACAAACAAAAACTCCACCCCAAAAAAACCTTTCACAATTTCATAGCTCTCATTTTTGTGGAGAAAATCTTAGAGATAACTGAGTTTCCTAAAGTTCTTAAAGTTAGAAGACTATAAAATGTACTATGAAAAAAGGTTATCAATTCTTATTATTTTTAAATTACTCTCTTTTTTTTTCTTTTTTTTTTTTGAAGCTAGACCACTAATTGGGTTGTCAACACTGATATAAACAAGCTTACTATTCAGAATGAAGACAATGGAGTAGGAAGCAGTACTTCCTATATCGCTGATAATCAGATGGCAACGTATATGTCATTATTTGAGGCTTAATGTCTTTTCTACCCTCTGGAGGAAATGGAGATGCTTCAGCATTTAATTGTTTTAATTTATTTCAGTACATCACACAGCACAGTATACAGACCACTGATAAAGCATAACCCTGAAGGATATAAATCTGAGACAACATCACAAGTGACATTCTTTTTTCCATTATATTAATGAGGGAAGGCAGTAAAGTTAAAAAAACAAACAAACAAACAAACAAAACAGAAAAGCAGGTTAGCTCTTGCGCTGCCTACAAGAAGTGTTGAAGGTACAAGACAAATAGAGGCAAAAAAAAATTACCTATATTTGTAGTTGTGGAAAAAATGTATTTCTGTACTAGGGAAAGACATTCATTCTGGCCAAACAGTGGGTCTCCAGTGTTTCCAAAATCAAGAGTCCTCTTTCTGTTCCAGGTTTACGCACCGGACTTGAGGATGGTCAGCACAGACTGAGATACCTACATTTGAAATACTTCTCATGACACTTCACTTACATGATTAAAGCGTGGCCAATTGTGCATTTAATTGAGATGTGGTAGTGTAATTATATGATAATACCAAATATTTATAGGAGTGCTTTTCAAGTTTAAAGTGCTTTACAAACATTAATTGATTAACTGGGATGAATGTAAATAATCTCACAGGGTTCATTCCCCAAGAATTGGCAGCTGACCAACCTAACACCGTTCTGCAGGAGCAAGGTGTAGCTTTTACTCAGCAGACTCAAATCCAGGTGGGATTTCAGAAACCCACGATGGGGATGAGTTGCCCTTTTCTTGTGTGGAGAAAAATCTCACTCCTTTCTCCCTTATTCTTTGGAATGTGATATTCTGTCCTGAATTTGTGGATAAAAACCATTATCCTCAGCTCTTGCTCCAGTACAAGGTAGACAATGAGGCCCACAGAATAATTTCCAAATGGGAGGCAATTCCTCAGAGTCAGATATTTTGGAAGAGAGAGAGCTGAGATGCCACTGGCGTCCGGACTAAAGGTTGCCAACGTGACTACAGGTCATCTAGGCTTTTATAAAAGGCCTTCAGAGAATATCCCGGTATCTGAAACTGAAGACACTTTTGGCAGTGATTTCACAGAGCTTGGGTTTTTACCCAGTTTACTTCACGGTAGTGGCTGTCATTTATGCCCATTACTTTTCGCTATGAAATTATTTCAGAAGCTGCTCCATTATGCTTCACAGACACTATTCTTTTTAGTACAGACATCTGACGCTTGTAATAAGTGGAACAGAGAAACCAAACCCTGATTGCTGGTGGATGTGTTGTTCCCATGTGTGTGGGACTGAACTGTTCTTGCTGCATGTAGTTTAGCTCAGTCAACGACTTTCAGTCTTCTGAGCTCCTCTGGGCTTCCCATCCCAAAGTCTGCCATTTGCCCTTACCTCCCTTCTTCCAGCTCCACAATTTATTGCAAACCTTTAGCTACAAATTGAGATTTTGGAGATTTGGAAGAGTTATGTTCAGTTGCTTTTCATTTAGACAGTGTGCACGAGTATGTGCATACTCAAGCAGAGAGCCATATGCAAGTCCAGTCTGACCATGGCTCTGAGCAGTTCTTGCTACAGATTTTCATCTTAATGAAACCATCCATCTGATGGTAATATACACAGCTCTAGAAAAAAGTCTTCAGTTTAGAAGTGTCAAAGACTACATTGCTACCATGTGCTTAATCTAAAAAGTCCTTAGGATGATACACATGAATGAGAGACCATTTGCACTCTTTGGAAAAAATGAAAATGTTCTGATTTCATGCCTCATGTAGTCCATATTTATTACAATTGCCTAAGTCAGTAGAGGACATTTGCTTATGTTACATAATCTACTGAAACATTTGGGAGAAGATCAAAAGTCATTAATGGCTAGTTGTATCAGTCCTAGACATTTATTCTGATGCCTAATTTGCCCCTGTATCAGACAGTACATTAAACAATTTAGCCGTACCATAAACAGTTGTTCTTTCTGTGTTTGAGGTGTGGAGAATAAAAATCACTACTGCAGAGCTAAAAAACAGTAGAATAAACAGCAATTCAGATAAGTGGTATTTTCTTCTGTTGCTTAGTTACCAGAGAAAACTTAACTGTATTTGTATCTCAACAGTATTTGCTGTGTTAAATAACAACAGATTGTTCTATTTTGCTTCTTATGTGTCTTTTTATTAGGTGTGCTTGAATACTTAAAAAAAAAGAAGATTCTTTAGCAGGAATACTTTCTTTCTTATCAGTATGTGCTAACGCTTACTCTTTTTGTTCTGAAGAAACAGACAAATCCCTTCAGTTTTAATTCCTTTCTCTAGGAATGAACAAGCAGCCAACGTCTAATTTTCCAATCAAATTATTTTTTGATGGGAGCATTAAGGTTTAATGTGCAAAAGGAAGCTGAAATGCATTCTGTAGCACAGCAGTGACCAAAGCTTGTCCAACCAAGCACGATGCTGGCAATTTACCAGCAGTCAAAAGTCTGGGCTTAATTTACTTTAAATTATGAGTGCAGCATCCTCATCTGTGTCACTGAGATGAGATCCATGTGAGGACAGATCCCACTGGGGAATATTTCATCATAAGAGACATTAAAAGACTTATTTCCAGAATATACCTCCATTACAAAGATAAAAAAACAAACCCCAACTTCTTGTATTTAATTTTCCCTTGCAGTATTTAAGGTATCAGAGAAACATCTCCTTTACTCCCTTTAACACAAAGCAAGGCACTTTATGAGTATAAACAAAATGATTACATCTGTTTCATTATGACCTATAAAGCATTCCCCAGCATCTTCCATGACTGGGTGATCCTTCCCAAATGACCATGAGTCGTATTACAGCAGCATTTTATGGTCATCTAAATTTTTACGGCCATCTGAATTTAGCTACTATCTGAATTCCCCAAATGTAACCAGTCATCCCCGGCACCTTCCTTTCCTTTCCTGACATGGCAAAACTGTGGACCTCCAGGATGTGAACAACGGGTGTAGGGAGATGGTAGGACCAGGTAAGTACAGGTTTAACAAGGAGAAGGCAGGGTGCTCTACAGAAATCCCTGGTGCCCCCGGCTTTCCTACTAACTCCTCTCACCTGCGGGGTACGGCTGCTCGGCCCCACTGCTCAGGCTACAGTGGGATTCAACCCTGCGGGAGGCAAAGGTCCCCTCCACGAAACAAATCTCCTTGTACTGGGAGAGAGGTGCAGCTTGCGTGCTTGCACTGAATGCCACAGATGCCCAGCTGTCCCGTGCTACCACCCCTCCGGCTTTAGAGCGTTTTCTTCTCCCTTCCTTTCCTCTGCACCCCGCAGATTCGGGTAAGACGGGCAGCAAACCCCCTGCCTACACGCACAGCGCGGTGACACCACCACACCATGGCCGCCACGTGCTGCCACATCAGGCAGAAGCACCCCTGCGAGTTTGCCGTTTAGTTTAATCATTTCTGTGTTTCTCTTTTCCGAACTGGGGTATTCCCAGCATGCGCTCACCTCCCAGGGATCCCCATGAGCCCGGCAGCTCTGTGGCATCCCAACCAGCTTGGGACTCCCGTGCTGCCAGACTGCCCCTGCCGTGTCTGTGGTGCTCATCCTCCTGTCAGCTTCCCCCTCTGCAGTGCCGGGGCCCAGGGGCAGACGGAGCTGGGTGGCTGCGGACTCATCGGGCAAACAGCTGGTGGTGTCACCGTCGGTGACAGGGATGGCTTAACCTTGTCATACGGCCATTGGCCGCAGCTCCTCAAGATGCTGCCCCGATACTTCTCAGGAGTGAACATTAGTGCATTTTTTGCACTCATCAACTATGGGCTAGAATTGAAAAGGAGAATGAAGAAGTGAAATGAAAAAAAAATAAAAATCATGATGTGCTGCAGCTGTCTATAGCTTTATAGCTGTCTATAGCTTTGTATCTCAGAGTTTCTTCACCAGGCATTGCCACTGGTGCTGCATAACAGCTGTCTTTCCTGTTTCAATCAGGGGACAAGGCCATTTAGACACATTCAGCAGCACAACGAAGAAGTTCTACTGCGCTCTCATTTCCTGTATGGCACCGCACACCTGCATGCTCTTTAACCACAGCCACTGCTTCATCAAAAGATGATGAAATCGCTTTGGGCCTCACAGGCCCCTTGGTTTCCACCTGTGGGAAACACTGGAGGTTCTTACGTATCGACGAGGCTGCAGCCCTGGAAGTGATGCCTGTATGAGATCAGAGACACCTGAGGGCGAGCAGCTGCCTGAGAGAGCAGAGATCTGCCCTGCTCCACGTCCTCTGAGAAATCGAGGGCTTTCCCGCTGTGTTGAAAGGGTCCATACGGGCTTCCTGAAGCAACAACACTCAACTGAAACTGTTAGGAAAACATGGCTTTATTGATAAATGCCAGGGCACTCCAAAAAGCTAAATTCAAATCCTGATTCACAGCCTGCTGTGTGACTGTCTCCTTTTGGTTTTCTTCCCACAGCCTTACACACTTTTGGTGGTGCCCAAGTGGAAGGCTGTCTCTGTCCTTTGAATAAGAGTTGAGAACTCCAACCAATAGTGGTTTACACTGAATTTCTTTCTCCTGTTCTCCTCCCTTCCTCCCCATGTCATATTTTCATTTGCTTCTAAGCCTGTCTGCCTGTTAGTCATCCCAAAGCATCCTGGGAACTGAATCCTGGTTTGCCTCTGTGTCTAAGTCGGGAGATATCAAGAAGAATCAGGGAGCAGAAAAGCACAGAATCTCCCAGGGAGCTTCAGGCATTCCCTGGAAAGGCAATTAGTCATGGACAAGGATCTGTACCATGCAGCTGTCACAGGAATATAATCATTATCATAGGCATCCTCTTTCCACCAGCCCCTGGGGCTGCAGCGGGAGCTGAATGGTTTCCCTGTTCCTTCCCAGCTATGACAGAATTATAATGACAGCCCTTGGAAACGGTCCCGAGACCCCCCTTGTGAGACTGGAGAGGGAGACGCACCTGTCTCCTGACCACCTGTTAGACTGCACTTGAAGAAAGGACCACTTATAGAGTTAAGAATTGGGCACAGCTGGAGGACAATGTCTCTGGCTTCTTCTCAGACTGGGGTATCAGGTGTATTTCCCAGCTCTCTGGAGAAGCATCCGGGCAGCATCCCATCACCACATAAGGATAAGACCAGGATAAGACATCAAGAACCCTTTGCCTACCTTACCACATATTAGTTTCCACAGGAGCAACGTGTACAACAGCACACTCTGAAAAACAGTGTCCCATGGCTGGAGACCTTGCTGTCTGGAGACAGGCTCTTCTCCTGGGTACCAGTGTTTATTATTCACACTGCACACAGGGAGATGCTCAGGCCCCTCCGGGGGAAACGAGTCTCTCCCAGCATCCATCTCTCAGACCCATTTCCAGAGGGACATGGGCTATTCATCAATCTGAACAGGGAACTATTCAGTGGTGAGCTCTCAAACTCATGGTCAAACTCACCATCTGGAAGAGGGAACGCCTTCATGCCATTATTCACTAGAATCCATGCTGTTTGTGGCTTTCTCTGATGTCTCTGATAAATTAAGTAGATTAATCCGCCTGCGGAATAAGCAACTTTCCAGTGTGAACTTCCACAGAACAACAGCAGTCAGTTGTGATTTCCTTGGTCCAGGAAAAGAAAAAATTGCATTTTTAAAGCAGAGGAGATGCCTGCAGTATCTTTTGCAAAAGTCAAGAGAAGCAACAGTAGTACAAATACTAGAGAATCAGGATGGCTAGGGGTAGAGGCTATATTTTATCCCCGCAGACAAAATATAATTTGTTTCCTTCCATATACACATCTTTCTTTCATGACCACCAGTGTGTGCCAGGATGAATCTGGGTTGTGTCACTCTGGGGGCCTAGCACGTAATCTCACACTGTGAAACAGCAGGAGCTAGCTGCCTCCACTAACCAGTAAAAATGAACTATTGCCAACCTTCCCCTCCTTCCTCCAAAAAACCTTCCAAATTGCTTATAAGAGCTTTTATAGGACCTGCTTGCTCTTTCTGGCTCAGAGAAAACACACAACTGAGAATTCTGTTTGGAAATATCTATGCTGTAAATAACTTTTTATTCATCCTATTTATACAGCAGTCTATGCTTCAGCTTTTTCTTTTGAAGTACTCAGGAAAAGCTATTAGCTAATCCTCCGATATAAAACTCCTAATAAGTTGAATGTTCATTGTTTGGATGAAGCAATCTATAAGCATTCAGGAAGTAATGTGGGATTAGTCACTCATTAAGATATGGATAGACAGTGCTCGTGTGATCTTTATGTGATATTCAAATGGCTGTCAGTGTTATTTAACAGGAATTCAGGCTAACTTCCTGTTGGTGCTTATAAGTGGTCCTGACTAATGGAGAATGCACTTTAATGTTGCCTGCTTGAAGAATTTTATATAAGATTCAATTCAAAACCAAATTTGCCAGCTAATAGTATTAGTAGTGCTGAACAGCATCTCACAAAGAAATGGTCCTGAATATCAAGCTGAACACTGTACCATGCAGTATATCTGCGTGCTTTGCAAATGTAGTATTCAGAAATCTTTGCAATAAAGTTTCTTGCTTGGGTTTTGCCTAGGGGAAAAGCTCTAAGGCAAATGGCAGCATTTTCATTTCAGCCTTTCATCAGTTCCCATAGGCCGAATCCAAAGGGCGTCAGTGAGAAAAAGACCCTGAAGAATCTAGTGGGAATTTTGCCATCTTACAGACCTCCCAGTTTGCCCCCTTATCAATATATTATAGAAAAAGATGAAGGAATATAAGAGTTGACATGCTGACAGCAACATACAAACCAAAGGAGAAAATAACATGAGCTGGCAAGACAGCAATTACTTTTAGGGCTTGAAAGCAAACTGTGGTCATTAGAGATCTACAGTTTTTAGTCTAACTGGAATTCTCAATTCCAATATTAGCTCCATCTTAAAATATAACTCAAAACCCAAGAAGCACTGAAGGATAGTAAAATGCCTATGAGAACAAATGCTTCAAGAAATAGCTTGTATCAAAGGGCGTGAATTTATAACAAATGCTGAGACTGACTGTGAATTCAACAGCCATTTTGTTCATAAAGTTATTCAGAAAAGAGGACAGAGATAACCCAGGCATGCAACAAGAATGAAGAAAGATCTTTTCCTATGGCAGAAATTCCCTGGACAAACAGGAGAGAAGAGACCTGACCATATCAATCTCTTTTATACTATATATTGAGAAGGACAACCTAAGGGGCAGATGAACACAATGGCCATTGAAAGAGGAAGCACAAAATAGTCCGGAGTGTCAGAGCCTTATACACACATCACATGTCACCTTTTAGCTCAGAAAAGATTCATTCACGTGCAGCAGGAGCAACTCCAATGAAAAGTCTATTTAAGAAAAAAATTACTTTAAAAAAATCTGTATGATCCGTATGAGTTAGTTTACATGGACAGTTACCTGCATTTAATTGGAAACAGGAATTTTATATGGTCGATTTAAGCACTTAAACTCTTGACTTGCAGGTGGCTTGCCTTGGTTTAGGATTGATTAAGAACCAGTTTAAGGTAAACTGAAATAAACCAGTAGCACTGAATTAGTCTCCACCCAAACGTTCAAAAAAATATAGGTAAGATTTGGCCTATGAACATTTTTTTAAATACTATTTTTAGTTGGGTGTAAGATCAGTAACGTTTTGCAACACAAAACACAATCATATTTGCATACAGATGCATATGTATAAGCTTGTCATTCCCCTGCAGTTTAGGCAACTTATTCCAGTAGAGGATATAACATCTGATAGAAGGCTTGTAAAACTTGGGAGACCACACTGTTGAAATGCTACAAATATACTTAAACAAACACAAAATTGGTGTGCAGGTAAGTCCCAAACTGTTGTACGTATACGTATAAACAAAGAGCCACACTTTAAAATATTAAGTCTGAATTCACGGGTACCCTGAAAATCAGTATAATTAAGAGCCTGATGTAGCACAGGAGTGCTTTCAAGAGGGTAAAACTGGACAGGGGGTTGCCAGGAGCCATAGGGCCATCTGCTCCTCCCCAGGGTGAAGGGGGAAATGCCAGAGCTGGAAGGCTTATCTGGGAATCGTGGAGGGAACTCTCGCTCCCCGTGAATCATCCGGCACTATCCCTTTGCACCTGGGCGGGAAACATTCCCCAGGGCTAGTTTCCCTAAACACAATGCAGGTTAAAAGAGCTCTGAAGGGTATCTCCAAACACCACTTCGACTATGGTATGCCCATTGAGACTGGCAAACTTAGGGTGATCTGCTTCACCCTTCCATTACAATCTTAATCACAGAATCACAGAATGGCTGAGGTTGGAAGGGGGCTCTGGAGGTCATCTTGGCCAACCTCCATGTTCAAGCAGAGCCATCACCTAGACCCAGTTTCCTAGGAGCATGTCCAGACAGCTTTTGAATACCTCCGAGGATGGAGACTCCAGAACCTTCCTGAGCAACCCGTGCCAGTGCTCAGTCACCCTCACAGTCAGAGTGTTTCTTGATGTTCAGAGGGAACCTCCTGTGTTTTAGTTTGTGCGCATTGCCTCTAGTCCTGTCACTGGGCACTGAAAAGATCCTGGCTCTATCCTCTTTGCACCCACCTTTCAGGTATGTAAGATCGCCCTGAGCCATCTCTTCTCTATGCTAAACAGTCCCAGCGTTCTCAGCCTTTCCTCAAAAGAGGGATGCTCCAGTCCCTTCATCATCTTTGTGGCCTTTCTCTGGACTCTCTGCAGTAGCTCTACATCTCTCTTGTACTGGACAGCACACAACAGGACACAGCACTCCAGGTGTGGCCTCACCAGTGCTGAGTAGAGGGTCAGGATCAACTTCCTCAACCAGCCAGCAACACTCCTCCTAATGCAGCCCAGGACACCATTCACATTCCTTGCTGCAAGGGCACTCTGCTGGCTGATCTTCAGCTTGGTGTCCACTGGGACCTCAAGGTCCTTTTCTGCCAAGCTTCTTTCCAGCTGGGTATCCCCCAGCATATACTGGTGCATAGGGTTGTTCCTTCCCAGGTGCAGGACTCTGCACACTCCTTGTTGAAGTTCATGAGGTTCCTATTGGCCCACTTCTCCAGCAGGTCGAGGCTCCTCTGGATGGCAGCACGACCCTCTGGTGTATCATCCACTCCTCCCAGGTTTGTGACATTAGCAAACTTGCTGACGGATAATGGGGCAGACTCTGACGCATCATCAAGGTCATGGATGTAACATGGATGTAACATCTCTCACGATGTTAAACAGGAGCAGAGCCAGCATTGACCCCTGGGGTACACTGCTAGTTACTGATCTCCAGCTAGATTTCATGCCACTGTCACAACTCTTTGAACTCAGCTGTTCAGCCAGTTTTCAATCCACCTCACTGACTGCTTCTCCAGGCCATACTTCATCAGCTTCTCTATGAGGATCTTATGGGAGACAGTGTCAAAAGCCCTGCTGGTCTAGGTAGACAATATCCACTGCTGTCCCCTCACCTACCAGGCCAGTCATTTCATCGTGGAAGGTTAATACTAAAACTATGAAGAGATCAGTATGGCAGAACTTACGGTCAGGTTTATAGGCACAGCATTAGTGAAAAAAGCGAAATCTTACAAGTAAATTAAAAATTAAGAAAATGGAATTCTAGCATGTGTATAGCAAGCAGATAGCTCTTTAACTACCTGTCCCTGCCACCAAAAATCCCTCAAACACATGGCAGATGCCAGAGCTTGAATTCCTTATTCAGACTGACACCCCATCTCCAAAATGCCACCTGCTACAAGTCTGATTCTTGGCCTAGACTTTACAGATTATGACTTCTTCAAGGAACATATGATACATGCCTTCCTAGCTCTTTGCACAGTGAATAAAAATGCTCTCAAAATCCTAAAGGCAACTGAAGTTATACATAATGCTAATAATACTACTGTTAATAATAATAATTACAAGACTCTTTGGCATTACTTGCTTAAATTGAAAACCATTTATATTAATCCAGAGAGAAAATTGCATGAACTTCCTTTAACCTTTGGAAACCATTAAGAAACTCAGTATTTTTGGCTAATTATGGTTGCAATTCACAGGGCCTGCATGCCTTCTATGTTAGCTCGGTAAAATACCAGTGTCTCCATGACATTTCCTTCCTCTGTGGATCCCCATCACAAGTGCAGAACTGGGCTTTCCATGTGTGTGGCAGCTCTGAATTTAAGGAGTATTTGAGGTGAAGGTGGATAGGGATGTAAGTGTGCCTGATAAAGGAGGTAATAAAAACTACAAACTGCTCTTCTCAGCTTTTCAAGAGCACAATTAAGAACTTGCTCTCTCTGCTGGTCTAGCTGAGACCAGAAGCTAAAAGAGCTTGGGGAGGCAGGAAAAAGTAATTTTGCAGGGTTTTTTTTTAATGAGAATATTATAAAGAGAAGCTTTCCCTTTTTAGACCTAGCAGTTGCCTTTCTAACAGGAATCTGCCTGATTGCTGCTGGCTCCCAGGCCACACATATGGCCTTGGTTTCCAGAGGAAAATCAAAGAGAAGGAATATAACTCAGAAGACTGCTTCTATACGCAGAAATGCGCACGTATAGAAGGGGTAAAGAAAACATACAGGGATACACTGAACAGCTCCTCCTAGGTGCTCCAAAGAAAGCGAGGGACTCCTGAGAGGTTAAAAGGGTGGAAGACCATGCAGATGGCTTCCCTGCACCCACAGCCACGGTTGGTCCCTATGTGGCCCTTGGCACATGCACCATATTCCTGGAATTTTCAGCCTTCCACGCTCTGCTGGGAAATAAATTGTTTAGGTCTAGGAGGGATTACTAAAGCTAGCTCTACCGAAGACCTGTGTATTAGTGTTCAAAGATGCATATCATTTCCTACAGCTAGAGGCAGCCATTTAGATTTGGCAGATGTTATTTTATTTGTTCAGGCTGAAAGGTCACTATAATTCTGCCAGCTTTATTTTCCGTATTTAAAATGTCACCCCAAACAGGTAGCTAAGGTAACGCATTTGCTTTCTACATGTCTTTTACCACTTTCCATGTCAGAGAAGGTCTTTTATGTCTTAGGAATGCTAATTAAGTTTGAGAACTGGTCTTTGAAAAAACCACTCGAAGAAAGTGAAGCACCTTTTTAAGATGATTGTCTCAGTTCCAAGGGTGTTCGATTCTATTGTTTTTCTAAGGGCTTTGACATGTTTGCTTCTGGCAGCATTTCTTTGCTCTCTCAATGCATCTCTTCATGCAAGAAGGCAATTATAATGATCTGAAAGGTTTCCTGCTCCTGTCCTCCATTTGTGTGCTCACATACTTGTGTCTGCAATTTGCACCTACAGAAATATATGACTAATGTGACCCCGTGCTTTGAAGGCCATTTCAAAAAAACAATTAAAGTCACGGCTGTATGGAAGCCTATGTCGATCTATCTGTTGATACTCACCCTTCACGAATCCCGGCTGTGCAAACCCACTCCCTCCTTCACACCATCTCCTGCACACAGCTGAATCTGTGCTGAGCTGTTTCAACATGTCATGCAGGTCAAGAACTACCCATTTTCCTCATTTAATTTTGGTTAGTTTTCTGTCATCTTAGGATGCTGAAATGGCCCCGTAAGGATGACAGAGCACCAGAACCACAGGGAGAGGCAAGAGAACAGTAAGCCATGGACAAAGGCAGGAGGAAGGTGGGACCACATCATCCAGCACTTGGAGGCAGTCCCACTGCCACGACATGGCAGCTCATTTATTGGAAAGACCTCGGTGGCTCCAAGGATGCAGTTCTGCCTTGCCATATTTCCCTGGGGAATACTTCAGTTCTTTTTATAATTAGAAACCCCCTACCTTTCACTGACATTTGAAATGCAGGTATCTAAATGCATTTCAACTGGCATGCTGGTCAAATATGGCTAACTGTACTCCAGAGACGCCTGTCTGCTTATTAACTAACTTATACCAGGCCCATAACAGTAATAAAGATCTGTGCATTGTTTAATTCAGTGCACTGCAATTTTATTTTTTTTCAAACTGAAGAGTTAAAGCTCTTGTTTTGTGTTATAAATTACTTGAAAGGAAGAGAAAAACATTCTGGTATTGAGGTATATTTCTGAATAGTTTTCTTCATACGTTTTCCATCTTGTTTATGTCAAGATGGACGTGAAAGCAAAAAAGACCAAAAAGAATCTCTACAGAAGGATACTTATTTTCCTTGTAAAATACATTAATGATCAGTGCTGTCTCTAAGGGCCCATGATTCTTTCTTCCTTATTGTTGTGCATGTTCTAAACCAAACTGCAGACTGGCATGACATACTTGTGAAGCACTGAAGGCCTAGGTCAAGATAAAGACCATCATTCACTGTTTTAATTTGCCTTTGAAATTAAGTTTGAAACAGTCCGCAGTAAACCTGTCCCTGTGCCAAAGGTTTCCTTTTGTACTGACTATTTAAGTATTTTTACAAATGCATTTTTATTCCTTTTTTTCCTTCCTGACCGTATGGTTTGAACACACGGGTCAATGTGACCTTACAACTTCCAAGGCAAAATTAGTTTCAGAGACATGGCACACAAAGAAAGAGACACTGACAAAAAAACAGTGGTTTTTCTGCAAAATACATTTACTGTTTCTTGGCAGTCTCTGCCCTCAACTCCCACCTTTGCTTCAGTGGCATCTGCTGTGATTTTCTTATCTTGCACTGAGTGGTTCAACCAGAATTTCATTATTTGGAAAGTGCATTCCATTCACTAATGTGTATCTGATTAAACTTGGCTCCAGATTACCTTAAGTTAGATGCACATTATAGCTACATCTTCACAGAACACTGAAACATCCCACTTCCCAGAAAGCGTTGGCAGAGGCCCAACTCCTATTGAAATCACCAGGACTGAGACTTCTAGCTTCCTTTAAATAAAGGGTCAGATCAATAAAAAAGGGACAGGCTGAGGATTATATATATATACAGGCATATGCATATACACATGGACACACATCCCATATATACACACTCAGGTGCTATACCATACTGTTATACATCTGCTGGACACTCTGCAGGAGTCTGCATGCCTGTGACCTAACTGTTTTGCCCAGAAGCAGACTCAGATTCAACAGCAAATGAAGGCAAAAAACAGAGGCAACATCGATCGAAGCTCTCCCAGCTAAATCCACCGAAATGGTAAATCCAGGAAGCTCAGCCAAAGGCAAAAAACAAGCCCCAGGCTTCTTCTCGCGCCTGTCCACCTTGCGGGATCAGTTCCCCTGTGGTCACCAGGCTCGTGTGCTGCTTCCCTGGACTGAATGGAATCCACGGTACCTTCCTCATGCTACAATACATTGTCTGGCTGTAAATGTGCCTGCTACACCTTGTTCCCCTGCAGGGGTGAATCTGGCATCTCGCATTAACTTGCTATAGCTAGGCTTAGACCACTTTGTCTAAAAGATGAGCGGATTAAAAAGAAGTGAACCTGGTCTTTGCCATTCAAAATGAAAACCACACAAATAAGCAAATAAACAACAACAAAAAAATGTGCTGAATGAGCTAGTCCAAATCCCTTCATTTAGCAGGCTTTCAACATTGTTTTTTTTACACTCTTGGACTTCAGTATGTCAAGCAGGCCTGGAAACTGATGAAACAAATTTCAGCACTCTGGGAATCTGGCCTATGTTTGCAACGGGTGGACCTTAAGTAGGCACAGGGAGTGCCAGGAGTCATAAAGAAGACAGATCCTCTTGAGACCTCCAAATTAATTTTAATGAACTGAGAATTTGACTAAGCTCCTGTTAAGCTTTTCACATTTGAAACTGCTGTTTCAAGGGAAACCTGTGGGGTTTCATCCATCTCTATCTTCTTGGCTTGATTTGAACTGTATCCTGGTGACAAGAGGAAACACTTCAAGCAGGAGGGAGGAAATGCTCTAAATGATTAGCATCAGGAGTGAGGAAAATTCAGTCCTAATTCTCATTTCATATATCTCTCATAAGCTTGCAGAATCACTTAAGTGGAGATAGGTTAACAACACGCTCGGTACAAAAGATAAGACAGAGATCCACAAAAAGCAAGCATGCTCATAGAGTTGAATGCAACTCAGTTAAGCACCTACAGCCAAGAGACTGATAAAAATCCTGACTACCCCTCTGAGGAACAAACAATTGGTGGTATCTCCAGTTTCATCCAAGAGGAATGCCAGAATTACAGCAACGCCCAGAGCTGCTACCACACCGGCCCAGCTGAGTGGCTCAGTATCTCCTCCCTGCTCTCGTCCATATGGGATGTACCAAAATGTACACGCCTATCACTCCCATACAGACCCAATCCTGGCTATAAGCTCAGTCACTCCTGCACACAAAATGCCCCTTGGTCCCCCATTCTATTTTTCTGGCCCAAATACATTTAGTGATCAAAAGCAGAGCGTGCTCCTATTGCAAACTTTTCCTGTGGCTTTCTGGCTGAGTAACTCCCAAGAGAGGTGAGACTGGGACTTGACTCCCTGCACAGTGCTCTGCCCACCACACGGCAGGCTGGCCCTGTTACAACTTCTGTAGTTTTAAGACAATTACCAAGAACCAGCAGCTAATTTTCAGCATCCGGTAGGTAACCAAAAGCAGAAGTGCCTTCAGATACCACCTCAGTATTTCCTCTTAAGGGTCGAAGGTTAACACGAGACAGGCCATTAATTCTAATGCAATATAGTAGCTTTATCTCCTTGCACACCTCTCATCGTCTCTATATGGGAATGGTACTGTTCAGTAACATTGTAGGTACATTTGGAGGCTAATTAAATTAGGATCTCAAAATACTAGCTCCCTGGGATGGCAGGTGCTATATAAGTGAAAGAGATTATATTTAAAATGTCACGTTAAGGAAAATTTTTTTCTTCAGAAGATTATCTCACTGAAGTTCTCAATGTGTTTTAAAGTTGAAAATTCATTAACAAGTTGTCAACACCAACCCCTCCTCCCCAAAACCCTCTCTTTTCCCTCCCACTCTTTCCCCAAAACACCAGCCATTTCGAAGACTCTAGAATGGCAAAGGAAGACCTGGCATTCTTAAAAGAGGAAAAGAATCAAAGTAAGCAACAGGAAAAGTTTATCTCTTTTTCGGGCTAAAAATGCTTCTCTGTCTCACACATACAAAGTTACCTTATACACAAACACACATACGAACACACTCGCAGAATGCGTATGTACATGCTTGACAGCTAAATTTATGCACACAAATACAATTACAGGTTAAATGAAACAAAATACTGTTTCAGTAGTGAAGAAGAAATGACTGGGGACTTTTTACCCATTTTGTTCCTCCAGTTTAAACTCTTTCTAAGCCTCATTTTCTACTCATTAAATTAATGAGTTAGCAGAGTACTGGTTCCAGTTCTTCTAAAGTGCCTAGATGCCAGTAAGGACCCTACCAATTGAATTTTGACCAGGAAAATAATTGCTTCACAGTAGACACTGGTTATAAATCAAAATTGCATGATTCCTCTCACATTTCAGGAAATAATAGCACTGTGTCCATTCCAAAAAAGTCATGGCAATCTCAGGTACTTCCTAATGAAGACTGCTACCCTCCATCTGTATCATATCAGGCGCTATTTTCTCCCTTGTCTCCTATCGTACATTACAGTTTCCAACAGTTATTAAATGCATCCTGGCCAGCCATTCTTTGAAATTAGCATCCCCCATAAGAGGCAATATCCTCCTGAATTCCCCCAAGAACCATTGCAGCTGTAATCTGCACTTAATATTGAATTTGCACCAGAGAAATTCATTAGCTATGAATAGTATAAGACTTCCTTTATGCATGCTTTCATTTCATTCATCCAAAACCGCCATAGTCCTTGGCTGCAGCAAACAAATTTGGCCTCTTCCCAATAAAATCAACTGTTAGCGCACATACCAAAAAAAGTCCTATGTATTCAAAAAAGATTAGTTACAGCTTGGACCCAGAGATTTTATCCTGTTGAGTATCTTTTTAGGCTTTGGCAATGGCTTGTAGGTTGAAAAACCCTGTTTGTCACACACACATTGCAATACTCATCCCACTTATATTCTTAGCAAAATCTGGGAATATGACACAGAACTGACGTAATAGTTTTAGACAGGATTATAGCCTACAATTCTAAAATCAGAGCTATGTAGAAATTGGACAGATTTCAAATGTTCAAATATTCCTTTCTCCAACAGTAATATGAATATTGAAGTAGCAGGAGACCTGTTGTGGTTTTGTATATGCAGAACATAGCAAATAACACTTTTTCTGTATGTACACATGCATACACACATACACATAAATATTCTCTGTGTTTTTTGCAATTTTGTGCTAATACTTGATGTTATGACATCATCATCCAAAACAGGTAGCAAAACTAATGTCATGCCCTTTAAAAGTCTTGTAAAATTGTAATCAATTACACCTTCTCTGAGATCCCAACAAATGGGAGAGAGCCTGAAAAATTAGTCTTGCAAAGCTTAAACTGAAAAGCAGACAAGGGGTAGACCGACTTGAGCACTGAAGCATTCATGAACTAAATCATTTGTCACTGCATGTCTTAAACGTAATGAAATCTTGAAAAATGACTTTTCCTTTTACAGCTTTTTCCCATAAGGAATGTAGTTGCATACAGTATAATTATAGTAGCATAACTATATACAGAAATTCTCCAGCCCTCCATTTTAAAGGATACAAAAAATCCTGTACCTCTATACCTTTCAAGAATGACTGTGCATTAACAGAACCACTGAAAACAATTATCATGGTAATTTAGGATTCTTGATAGTTAAATTACATCATCTGACATGTATGTGGATAGGATGGTTCAACACTTGGTATTGTGCATTTTGTAATGAACAGACTCAGAAAATATAGCTTCCTCTGTATATTAAAAAGGCTTATTTAAACCTGATTCATTATTTTGGATAGACAAATCCCCACACTTTTCCCTGAATGCAATACTTTTCCTGCTTCTTAATTACTGTATTTTATTAAAACTTTTCTTAATATCACATGCAACGAAGGTACAGAACCAAGATCAAGGCTTTTCTAAAACGCACTCATGAAAATTAAGAGAATTCAAAGACATACATGTACTACGGAGTAGATTTGTCAGGGGTTTGAAGGAGCTACATTCCCAATAGTCCTTCCTTTTCCTCCTTAGCAGGGGTTTCTCCAGGCCAAATAAACCAGACCCAAACTGGGCCTGTACCCTGAAGTTAAGATATATTAATGCACTGTACAGCTCCTGCCTTTCAGAAGTAAAGTAGTCTTAAATCGAAATCATCAGGAGCGATAGAAGCTCGGTGTCTCCTTTAACTCATTTTTGCTCAAGTGCTTTTATTTGAAAAATTCGGATACAGGTATCCATATGCAAAGTAATAGGCCAAAAATCTCACTGTCCTACTTTACTGTACAAAGATGAATCAGTAGCAGTTCTGCCCATATCAATGTAATTACACCAGTATTTGACCTACACCTGCATAAAGCAGGGTAAAAGTAGAATTACATCCCAGATCCAAAACTTCTTTCCTATTTTACACTTCTTGTTATACTTCTAAATTATTTCTCATGAGTGCAAGCTTGCCTTCTCCTCTTCATACTTTCTGTATCACCAGGTCCTAAGATGACATTACTAAGCCCAAATTAAACAAAAGTTCTATTTTGGCGATCATTAGCATACATCCAGGAACTTTGTATCTCAATGGGGAATCAATCTGTGACCTTTTACTGTATGTATTCTTAGTTTGCAACCACTATTAATACCCTGAATTTTCATTCAAATACGATTACAATGATGTGACTTCCTCATAATACATCTGATTAGTCTTCCAGTCTGCACAAACGTCTATTGCAGTCAATAGGTTAGATGGATATGGAGAATCTAAATGGATCGTTCAAACAACCAACTTCAATTTTATATTTTTCAGTTTATAACTGAAATATTTCAGCTATAAAGGCAGTGAATTAAGGGCATTACTGGAATAGTGCTCCCTTGCACTCCTCAACCTCCCTCAAGCAATACACAGTCAGACTGAAAATTCAGGTATCAGTAATAAAAATATTGTTTGAACTAGTGTACCTCTATTTTGTTCTGTTATAACCCCGGAGCTTACACACTTCACCTGCAAGCAAGAAAATACAGTAAAGGGATGTGGTTGGCAGCTGCCTTCTCTATTTAAAATGTCAGGTTCATATTTTCAACTATTGCCATCAATTCTTAGGCAGTAGTTAAACTAGTCTAGCTTGTGGGGTGGGAAAAACGTACCAGGGTCAATCTTCCATGTCTGATTTACAGGAAGAGCATGAGAAATCCTGCTGTCCTAATAGTTTTTGCATTTGTCCATGTCTCGTATGCTTTTTTCCTGTGTTCAGGTCTTAGTGGCATCAGCGGTTTGCTTTACAATTCAGATTCACCAATTTATTCACCAGGTTCTTCAATTCTTTATAGACTATACTTTTAGATACTTTTCCTCAGAAAAAGCATTTTTAAAGATGCTCAGGTAATTTTATTAGCTTGCTGGTGTTTTATTTTTTTGTCAGAAGTTTCATTTGCCCTGCATGTTCCAGACAGATAGAAAACTTGTGTGAGAATAATTATAACTGAAACAAATTTTATTAAAATATTGTTTGTTCTGGAATTATGAGCATGGGTATTTCATTTCACTGACGCACATTTTGGTTTCTTGTTTCATTTCTTTGTGCGATACAAATATTTAAACTGCTAGAGTGCCCAGCTGTTGCACACAGAGCATACACCAAGGACTGTCATGCTGGTTACCAGACTGCCTAATTTGTCTGCCTTGACCAGAATCCAATGATAAACCCTTCTTACTTCGGAGTAAAATCCACGCACGCAGGCAAGTCAGTTCTCTTGACTTGTGCTGAATCTTGAAGGTTGAAATACTTTGCAAATAAACTTCAGAAGCTTCTGTGGTGGCTAATGAGGACATCATTTGCTAAGAAAGTGAAGAACTCACTCGAGTGAGCTGGTACAATTTTCTCTTCCAAACACATTATTTTCTACAAGTCTGTGATGAATTTCAACTGCCACAAATCTTCCGATTAAGTGCTGTATTTACGCAACCAACTGAACCTCATTACTGTCTCCTGTCTCAGAGTGCACCTTGCCAGGGTTTTATTCTTCATGTTGTCGTGCCTTTACCCAAAGAGAAAACACTCAGACGCAGGCAGTAGCCTTCTGTAGAACATTTGTGATCATCTTGACACATACTGGATTGCAATAGGCTCAAGATTTTTTGTTCTGCTCCCTCTGGGACAATGAGAGTGGGAGCCAAAGACTGAAGGTCTTCCCATCAATGATGTTGTTTAGAAAATCTTTAGAAACAAGTTTTTCAGGAGGAGAATATCAAAACCATATTGTGTGCATATTTAATTTTTCACATTTCTGGAACAAAAAGGCCCAGTTCTGCTGGTCTTTCTTTGCCAGCTTGTCTCTACAGGCAGCTGCTCACCCATGCAGACCTCTTAGAGCTTTTCAGATTTCCTTTCAACTCTCAATTGGTAAAACAAGGCTTTCAGCATCTTGAAAATGAGGAACAGGGTCTTTTAAGCTGACAGCTGCTTCCACTTTCGTCACAATGTACACCAAGATGATCTCATTCGTGAAGCCATTATGATGTCTGATATGGATTTAAGATATTCATGCAGGAAAAAAATCCTAACACTACATATTAGTTCCATTTATCTTACATTTGGTGTTGACCTTAGTTAAGTTAATAAAGAAGACACTTCACTGTCCTTTTTGTTTGGGATTAATCTAATACCTAGTTATTCTCAGATCTTACCTCATCTCATTTTACTCTTAGGTCATTAGTGCACACGTGGATCATCAGTCCTTGTACAATGCCCTGGAGAAAGCTGGTAATTAACCTACTTCCACACTGACCATAAACCATCTATAGCTCCTCTTTATTTCCCTCAGTCAGTTTATAATCTGTAACACTGCTTTACTTTGGGCCTGCCTACCTTGAATACTTAATTTCCTTAAATACCTCTGTCAAAACCATATCAAGATCACAGGGGCATGGCTGGATTTGTCCTCTTTCTTGGTGCAGTAGCCGGTTCCTAAGAAGCCTAGAAAGAGTCAGTGGGGTTTTGAAGGTCTGTGGGGAGGAAGGAAATCAAGAAAAGGCTAATTTGGGTTACGGGACACATGGATAACAGAAAAGATGAATGAATTTTCACACAGGTATGTGAAGGGCTTCTTTTGTCTCCCCTGCAGCATGCCCTCTCCGAGTGCTCCTTGTTGCGTAACCCTCTGGTAATACTTATTCTCAATCTACTCCGAGAAACTGCTGAAATCTCTCTTCTGACTCCAGCCTGGCACTGAAGGAGTCCTGCACCGTTCTCCTGTGCAACATCCCCCAGCCACTGCCTTGTGCCTCAGACCCCGCCAGGGGCTGGGAAAAGCAGCAGGAGCAGAACTGCAAAGGGAGGCGCCTTTTCCTGGAACAGTTGATCTAGGCTGTCTTTTTGTCATAGGCAAAGTCATCTGTTGCTCCAAATGGCCCCCTGCCCTAGACAGCCTCCTACAATGACAAATGCCATCCACCCTTTTAGAGACTTTTGGCAAAGTCTTTTCAAAAGTCTAGATAAAGAACTGGCTGACAAAATGCTTTCTGCTATTTTAATGACGGATTTAAAATCTATGAGATTAGTAAGATTAGATTTTTTTGCTCACGGAAACCTGACTGATTTGCATCTATTGTGTCATGCTTAGTTTAATGTTTTATAGGCTCTAGCTAGCTTTTTTCAACTAATGTTCCTGATCAGTACTTTATGTTCCTCAGGTCACTCCTAATAATTTTTTTTTAAAGATAAGTGTAGTATTTGTTACACTCCAGGGCTGTAATTGACTCTACCATGAAGCTATGTTTTTATCAGCAGCTCAGTCATTTCCTTCTCAAACATCCCTGTAATTCCTGCATGAGCGGTGGCTTGGCCCACTACCTAATTTCTATTGCTAGTTTATTCTACTGCTCCATTTTTGAACATCTCATCTCCCATTATGCCTAGTTCCCACTTGCAAAAACAAGTGTTACAGTAGGAGTATATGCACCATCGTCTATGACAGGCACTAATGCAAAGTCATAATCAAGCTGCCTTGAAATTACACTTCAGAACTGCCTTCCTGTGACTCAGAGCTTTGACTGCAGGAACTAAAGGAGAAATAACTGCACTCTCTTCCCCTCTCAGCTGGATGCAGGCAATCATCCTCTGAAGACATGGCCGCAGGCGAGGCAGGATGCTGGGGCAGGGAGGGCAGGTTACCTGGTAGAGCTGAGCTAACTCTCTTTTTCCTGGTTTTTCTGACTTGTCTGTGTGTTTAGAGGTAAAACACTTGTGTCATGGTGACCAGATTGTGACGAGATTTGGGGGGAGGAAGGTCAGCCTGTGAACCATTACCCCTTGAGAGACAGTGAGGGTGTAAGAACCTGCTTCCCTCTGTACCACAGTCACAACCTACTTCCCAGGAATGGCATGGCACTTTTCCAAAGCCTGTGGTGTTGTGGGGATGCAGGACATCTGTGTTTCACCCTTTTCACGTGACACTGTGTAATTCTGGGAGATTTTTACCTTACATATAGGAATGTTGGGAAGGAAAGCATTTTGCGGCGGCTGGTGTAGCAGACACAGGCTGGCTTTTCCTCTGGTCTCTTCTGGACTATTACATCTATTACATGGTTGGCTGTGTTTGCAGGAACAGGCTCAATGATCCATGAACTGTCATCCACTCCTGTGGGGAATAATTGGGGATAGCAGGAACAAAATCTCTGCTATTTTAGAGAATTTGGGATTCTTGTTCCCCATTTCCCTTGTGTGTTGCAAGAGTTGCTGTGAATTCTTTAGCTTATCCCAAGCTTTCAGAGGTGTTAAAAGGTTTGCTGGGCTTGCAGACCCGTCTGGAACTCAGAGATATTAAAAAATAGTAACAGAATGGCTAGATGAAAGAACAAAGGGCTGCAAGCCAGAATCTGTCCTTTGCCAGATGGTCATCTTAATAATACTTTGCATAAATCTGTCATTAGGAATTTGTACTTTGGCCTCTAAAGTGGATACATATCATTAATACTGTTTTACAAATGGAGAAGCTGAGGATTCAAGAGGTACATTCAGTGGCCACAACATCGCTAAACACATACGTGAGTAATGCCAAGAATTTTTACACATAGGTTATGCACAAAAGGTCTTAGTGGCCACACTGCATTCATGGAAATACTTGGAGTAAACTGTGTCAAAGAAATCACAATATGTCTCAGCAGCCACACTGTAAACCTGAGCTAAAGGAGATTCCTGACTTTAGACCTAGAGATCTGTACAGCTGCTTTTGGGTATTAGAGTTTCCTCCAGGGCTTACGATAAAGGATGCTGTAATTCAGTCAAGAGCTACAGCCAAGCAGCACGGTAGAGTTCAGCACTGACGCAGGAACCATGGCATGTACTTCACCCAGTGTGCCTCAACAGGTTGGTAGATTTTTGTGAACATGTTCAGCTCGCACCCTCTGTGGGCAGATACAAGCTTGTTTCTGCCCATGCTGCAAGCAGACATCAGCTTATTTTGCCCATACTCCAAGGCAGAAAAAGAGGCCGTGACCATACAACCTTGGGCTTGGAATTAAGCTAACAAACTCATCTTTCCTTAAATCTCATCATGCAGGCCTAAGCAAGGGACCAATATGGATGATGTTCTCCCTCTCTAGTTATGTGTTGACATCTGCCCTAAAACACAAAGAGTAAGCATATCTTCAGACTCTCTCTTCTACAGTAACCTCTCAGCAGACTTCAGAGTTTCATCCTTCTCATTTGGTAGTGGATATAATTTTGAAAGCATGCAGAGCTGTGCCTTTAAAGCATTACCCAGTAAGACATCTTGCCAAGAACACTGCAAAATGTCTAAATCCAAACTGTTCCTCACTTCAGGTCCTTTATGTTCAATGTGATTTGTCCCTCGGCATTCAAGTACAATCTGATACAAAGGATACTTTAATAAGGATTTAGGGCACTGTTTCTGAACCAAAGGGTCACAAATGCAGGAGGACAGTGAAAAGAAATCAGGGTGACACGAAGTACTGTAAATTTTATTATATTATAAAACAGAGAGAATGCTGTTTTTCAATTCTGCACACATACCCTAGCCATTCAAGGTCAAATAATCTGTTAACCTCTCCAAACAGACACATGAACATAAGCTTACATATCCTTCTTGATACTATGGATATATTCTTTGTTCTTACACTTACAGTAAGTGGAAAGAAATCATAAAAAATTGATTAAGACTTTGCCAAGTTGAAAAGCTTAGGAACAATGTTCCATTTATGTTTTAAGAAGAAAAAAGCCTGGAAATATTTAATCTGCAAACAGCTGCTGAAAATGGTGAGTTAATAGGAAAGACTTTTCTTTGAAAAAACAGGCTTAAATAACAATACATAGAAATAATAATCACTTTTATACTTTGGAAAGAAGTAGCATAAAAATAGTGATGCTTTAAGTACTGTAGATATAAAAGTCTCAGTAAGTACAGTTTAACTGCGATATACTGCTATGTAACTCCTATTTATGCTAATGGGTATCTCCTAAATACTTTACTGAGTACAGTGAGAAAAAAAATTATGGTATAAAACAAAGTAAGCAGAAATGGTTCTCACATGGCGTGTACACCCAGTTGACCCCGCTTCAGCTCTGAAGTGCCTATACATTTGCAAATGCTGCTTACAGAGAGACGTTCAGGGAGCCAACTGAAGATCATAATACAAATAATGTTTTTTGTGTATCACCTGTACTTCCAACAAACCAGTTATAAACCAGCTAAGTACCAGTGAAGTACTGGGACATATTTTTATAATCCAGACAAGTGAGAATCGGAGACAGGAGCTTACTGTGGAAGAGAAAGCACCTGCTGCAACATTAAAAACAGAGGTATTAAGAGCAAAGAGGTAAACTTCCCATGGTATCACCCATACACGTAAATAACTTTCTTTTACTGCTGAATCACAGAGGAAATGGTCTGGGCATGCAGCGGCAGAGTCACTTTGTTTAACACAAACTACTTCAGGATTATACATAGAAAAATACGGTATCATACAGAGTTTGGCATCTGTTTTTGCAGCTGTCACACTAGCCCTGCAAGGGAGGATTCGGAGCTGCAAAAGAGGCCAAGGGGGACTATATTCCACACAATCATCACCAGGAAAACAGGGTGCCAAGTGGGTATTTAAGTCAAATTTATAAACCAACTTGCTTTAGAACAGTGCTTCTATTTTTAACATGCAGGGATGAGCCAAGAAACACTGAGATCATGCATTACAGATTACAGAAAGATACGGTATTGCCCTAAGTTTCTCCCCAGTGCTCTTAAATATTTGAGCTTGGAGCCGGTGTTCAACTTTGGGGTAAGTAAGTTCATCTTCATTTAGAAAAGGAATAAAATGGAAACAGCTTACAATAATTCAAAATAAGTGCTTTTTTAAAAAGTATTGTTCCCTGTCAAAGACTGCTTAGTAATTTATAAATTATTTTTGCAGGTAGTAATGATTAAACGATCTAGGTCCTCACTTAAATAAAATAAGCCATGCCTTTTAGTTCAATGTTTAACATTTTGCATTATGCAAATGTTGTAAGAGAGGACTAGAATGATGTCCCTCTCTGCCCAAGACAATACAACACCTGGCTCAAGTTCTCCAGGTATCTACTGGATAAATTTTAGTATTCTAGACTGCAGAAACCCAAGTGAGGATTCCTTCATTGAGATATTTAATATTTTTTTTTAATCTTAAATTTTTAGAAAAGCAGTGGAAGTCTCTAGATTTACACACAGATCACTTTTTTGGTTTCTGATTTAGAAATTCTTAATAACATTCATGCAGTTATATACGGAGACATTAGTATCACTGATTTGGATCAGCCTTTATTTAATGAGTTTCTCAATATTTTAAACCGTTCACATGAATTTACACAGGTGATTTTCATTGTGGTTTTCAATAAGATCAAAATATGTGTCTGTTAATTTAAAAAAAAGCGATATAAAACTGCCATGTAACAGTGAATAAACATACTCAAAATTATCAAGCATATGCAAATTTATCACATTATTTGGCCCAAGTTGCAAAGTTCTGATCATCTGTCACCTCACTTATGACTTTATCCAAAGTTCACTGAAATTTGTGGATGCAAAGCTGAAGCATCAGTGGAAGATCTTAATATAAAAACCACACGGAAATTAGCTAGCTACCTGGTACCATGAGCCTGTGTAATGGCTTGTTGCTTACCACAGCTTCTGGAACATGGGGTTCAGCAAATCTTTTTTTCCCATAATAGAGAACTTTTTAACAGCGCAACAGGACAGCGTTCAGCATGGGCACAAACACATGTGATCTCCTCACACTGATAATTCATGCTCAAAACAGCTATTTGGAACAGCTAAAGACCCGCCTTCCTCCATCTGACTCTTACGTACCATTGTGGCATTCATGCTGCATGTTATGCAAGGTTAAAATCCAGGGTTTCAACCATATCCTGGCTTCTGTTTAAATCCCCAGCCAAGACCCTTGTCTCTTGACCCTTGTTTTTTGAGCACACTACTCTTCCAAGGTCATATTAAGGTCCTCCAAGCACATCAGCAAGGCAAGGGAGCTTGTTTTGGTCTTTATACTCTGAGAACAGGCTTGCCTGCAGCAATTCTATTTCAAGTATCCTCATTCCCAGGTCAGTACAGCCTATTTTTATTGTGAATTTTCCCTGCCTCCCTGCCACACATATTTACCCTTGGACAACACCTAGTTCTCAACCTCACCAGTATTCATCTGCTGCTTCGCAAGTTGTCAAATGACTACTCAGGCGCTAAAAAACCCAACCAAGTCTCTCTAGAGTCTTAATTTAAGTGTTAGCAGGGAGCTGAAAATTAGCAGTAACGTTCCTGCCTGCAGCTACGAAAAAAATAGTGAGAACTGACATTTTAATGATTGCTAAGAAAGGCTGGGTAGCAAGTTTGCTAGTTGCTTTCCATTCCACCTTCACTACCGATGCCGGATGCGTAAGCACTGAACCTACATTCCTGCAATTTCTCTCTTGAGGGTAGGAACCTGAGCTACGAATGCAACCTTGGACAGTAAATGCCCGTGTCAAGCGAGTTGGTGAGACCCAGCAATCTGCTCAGGAAACTCTACAATGTTCCCACATTGCATGCTACACTGTGGAAAGTTTTACAGGCTGCTTTTTTCGAGCGCACTGGTCCACAAAGCTCGCTCTTGGAAATTCCAGCTCAGTCATCTTCTTCAGCACCCACTGTTTGTAACTTTTACCTCCCTGATCCACCGGAAACTCCTCTATAGGTTTTTTTAAGCTGACAATCTCTGCTCAGGCACTCATTTTTAGGTCCCTGTTCTCAGCCTTTGAGAACTTATTGCCTCTTTGATGCTGACTTAGCAGCTATATCCCATACAACCATAAACGGCACTTGCTCTGCTGAATGCTTTTAAATCTGTTGTATGTGCTTTTCACTTTCAAATCATCTTCCCACTCACACTTGGTGTATACGACTGCTTCCCTGTCAGGCTAACAGCTGGTTCACAATCCACAGACAGTGCATCTCAGCATTTGTCTTGATAAGGCTGACTTTCTATGACCACCTGATAAAACTGGCTGCCAAAACCAAGACGAGAAATACTTCAAATGTCAAGTTTACTAATCTGCTGAGAGATCTAACACTGGCACCCTTCTGATATTTGCCTCATCTGCTGTTTGCCACCATACTGCCAGTCAAGGTCCACTCATGTTCTGCTCAAGGTGCAGTGGTGTGCAACCATGCTGCTCAGATACTGTGTGACCCAAATCCTAACTCCGTGCTGCCACCACTGAGCAACATCACTCTTCACAGCATCGTGAAGGTTTTTCATCTCGAGGACCAACACAACCCCAGCTTGCCATTGTAGCTTTCTTACCCTCCTCTCTCCTTCCACTTTGTTTCAAATCCCAGGATCCTTGATGGTCAGTTTAGCTATGCCATTAACTTCTTAGTGGCACAGTAGCATCTTGCCAGCAGACAAAATGGGTCCCAATCTGCTTCTGTGTTGAAAACCTATCATTCAGATAACAGATTTTGATAGACTGCATTACCTCTGATCCCTCCTAAATTGCTGTTGGTCACAGTCAATGTGTAGCCAGCACCCACAGCTGGGCTTTCAGGACAATCTGTGTTGGCTAGGTGGCCAGGTGCACATTATGATTAACTGCACAGGGGACGATCTGCTGGCCAGGGAGGCTCTAAACACACTGAACGTTGCCAAGATTGTCATGGTTTGGTTTGGCCAGTTGTGCACACGCTAAAAATAAAATGACAGCAGTAGACACTGGGAAAAGCGCTTAACTTCAGACAGAAATCTGTAGTGACAAGTATTAAAATCTCACGTCAAAAAATTTAATCAAGGACATCATAGGTCCATCTGAACTCTGAGCCCAGGAGCGCTTTCCATCTCCTGGCTCTGGCTATGCACCTTGGCTGCATGTCAGCCCAAGGCCGAGGACGTGGGTGGGACGGGGACAGTCACCCTGTGCCCCGGCAGGTCTGTATGACCGGGAGTTAAGGCTGCCAGGCACAGCACTGAACACATCGCTCCTGTGGTTTGGGCACCGTGTGACATAAAACAGCGCAGAAAGCAGTGAAAGCTGGAGAATCCCTATCTTCTGTATAAATAGATTTCTCTACATGAACTTTGACATTTTTTAATCATGGTGCGAAGTTTTCAATAACAAAGAAGATACTTGAGATACAAGAGGGATACTTAGAAGGATATTAGAGGGATACTAGGTTTGGCGTAACATGGACAACCTTAGAGATAAAATGAGCAACAACCCTCAAAATATGAGGCATTTGAGAGGTATTGGAGTAAGTGCCTACAGCAGTTTATGAACAGATTCAGAGATGATGGTTCACAGTTCACCTATAAAACTGTAAATACTTCTGAGAGAAAGATTAATTTCACAGAACATCTTGGAAGTGTACCGTTCAGCTGTGATATTCTCCAAAAAGTTAAATGTGTTTGTACTGTCTAATACAAATATACAGGGGGAAAAAATCTTTTTACTGGGATGAGTAATCACTACATGGTGTTTAGCAGCGCAATTCTCCCTTTAATTGTCTGTTCCCTACTGCTGACTGTTTCAGTGATTCAAGAACAAATATCAAAGAATAAATAAAGTGGATGCAAGAGATTTCTTAATACATAATGCCTAGGCTGCACTTTATAGATGAAATCTCAGACAATTCAATCGTTACATAACCAACAGTCTCGTGGCAATTTGGGAATTGCTCTAGACGAAGGCTGATTTCTCTCTCCTCTGCGTAGCCCCACCACTGCTTAATCATATTCTGCTTCTGACTTAAGTTGCAGCACCTTGCTGGCAACATAACAGGCATTGATAGTGTCTTGAAGACAATGGAAAATGTCCGCTGTGAAGCACTGCAAAACTGTAATGCCCATCTATAAAATAATTAAAGTCACTCGTAATTTACACATGCATTTCAAAGAAGAAACCATTACAGTGCCTAAAGAAAACAAAACCTGCCATCTTTCTCTTTGTGTGGCTCCCAGGAAGGCAATGGGATTTTGGGTGCATGCGTATCTTAGTCTGATGCCTTCCCTCCACGCATCACGTACCGACTGAACATAACTGAGCGCAAAGGAATGGCTACAGTGACAGGGGAGCATCAGCAAGCTCACCCATTCTCACCATCCCTCTGGGCTTGTTTCTCTTCAGTTTTTCCCTCAGGAGCATTCAGACCATGCCCTTGTTCTCTCCTCTGTCTCCAGATGTGATAGGGACCTCTTTGCCTCTGTTGAGAGTCACCAGAACCAACCTCTTGTTCCCCTGATATGCTGGAAGCCTGCAAATGGGTGGAATTTGCAGCAGTCTGCTTTCAATTGTACACACCCACTGGTGGCAGGAGGACTTCTGCTTGCTATGATATGCCTTGTACCCTTTCTATCTGCACCTTAATTCATATATTTAATGGACCCTGCTTACATCACACTTTAAACCTAGTGATATCATAATTTAAAAATAAAACTTAGAATTTACCATTCCGTAAAAGCCACGGATTACTCATTAGCCTTGCTACAGACATATATTTTACAACCTGAAGACACCACTCTTCTCACCTAGTTTGATCTCCTGAATAATAGAGGCTAAAAAGAATATCACCCAGCAATTAGGTGAGAGGGCTCCATTTTTTTTCCCTAGTTTTCCCCTCGTATTAAGTACCGACACTGAACTCGCGTTGAACTCAGCTCTCATATGATTTTTACAAACAGCAGCTGTTGCAGTGCCTCGTCATTAACACGTGATTGACATGAGGAACACGGCTCCTCCAGTGTGAGGCAACATGGCAGCAGTGCAAACGGCGCAAGAACCCGATACACCTGTATCATCCATCATCCATGAAACTACATCCTGAAATTACACATCCCAAATAACAGCCTCAAGAGCCAGTTTAGCACAGCACTGGCATCAAAGGTAGCATACCCAGACCTGTACAGATATGACCTGAGAAGATACCGGCCATGCAAAGGGAGCTTTAAGAGGGCGCAGGTTATTGATATGAACAGAAGATGGACAACAAGAGCCTTCTCTTAGTTTCTGAGGAACACATACTTTGTTATTAGTGCTCTAATTATACTCTTAATTTGATTTAAGTCCAAATGAAACCCTGAGCCGTGCTCTCATTAAAGAACACTTATATTCCTATACTCTTTAGGTACGCAGCTAATTTTAAACGGCTGGAAGATAAATTAATTGCATTAATTTTAATAACATTTCATTTAGAAGTCTAGGAGAAAACTAAATGAGACCAGCTAAACAGATAACGGTGTAAACATTTTCTTCATTCACTGATTTATTAGAGAGATTCAATGCAATGCAAGCAGCTCCCCTATTAGAAAGGCTGCATGGCACAGACCATGACCATGTGCAGCAACAAAACAGGAGGCTTCCTTCCTGCAACAACCCAGCTACAGGGCACTGCCAGGGGCACCGTGGGGTGAGGTCTCATCATCACTGAGGCTGCTCTGAGCGGACTGCTCTGACTGGACACATATCCAGCCGAGACCAAATTAGACAAGAAAAACAAGGTCATTGATGCTACTTCCCTTTTTAATAATACTAATTTAAAAATTAAAATTCTCGATTGGCGTTTTGTTACTGCCATTTAGAGCAGTAAATAGAACATACGTAACTACTACCCACTTAAAATTGAGTTTTTAAGGTTAAAAAATACTGCTTTTGCACACATCCTGAAAAAAAAATGCAAACATTTTATAATTTTAGTTCTGAAAGCTTTCAAAAAACTCAAGATTTGTTTTGCAATCTCAAATTTTTCAAAATTATTGAAAGGTCGTCTTTTGATTTTCTGAACCTTGCTTCAGGACAGGAAACGGACTGACAATGTAAACAAGATCCGCTATGATCTAAAATCAAAGGCTGGATATGCAGTTAGGCCAGTATATATTAATGGATTTTATGTTACTCATTGGGGAAAAAAAAAAAAAAGAATGATCAGCTCGGACTAGCTTGAAAGTTTTTTCCCTGCAAAATATAAGATCCAAAGATTTAGTTATACATCAAGTCAAGGATAGAGATGTTTCCTGGAGCAAAACCTCAAACACATGTGTCCACCTCCCAGCTGAATGTCCTACCCACCACTCTACTGAATCACAATCTGCATGTCCCTGAATATTTAGTTCATCCATGATAAGGACTCATTTGGTTGTAATTACAACTAGTGTGGCATTTTAAATAGGGCAATCTACCAGGAAAGAGGAGTCACAAGTTTCAGGCAGTCCTGCGCCCTATCCCACAATGCTTCTCATGCTAAAACTCATTTCTCTGGCTTCTGCATAGCAGGATCAGTCTAAGTGGCATGTCAGATACGGTCTCAGTTGCCTCAATAAAACCTTTCCATCCTAACTTGATTTTTCCTCTCATGGGTGTTGCACATTGACTACTGCAATGATTCCCCTGCAGTTATTTAATTAGAGCCTAATCTTACCTTCTCACACAGAGCAAGACTTTCTGCCCTAGTATTCATAAATGGCAGCCAGCTATTTGGCAGCAGTGTTGCTTTTGCTGGTAAAAGCAGTTTTTCCTCTTTAGCACCTCTCTGGGGTGGGATGTGCCGTTCACTTCCCCACAGCCTCCCTGCTGCCGCCGTAGCCAGCCGCCCAGCAAAGGGGATCAGGGCGCGGGTAACAACAACAAAGTCCACGGTCCAGGGTCACCTCACAGCCAAGGGCAGCAGCAGGAACCCGGGGGCAGAGGCAGGAAGAGGAGGAGGAGGAGGAGGCAGGGACTGATGCTGCAGCATGCTCGCTGCTGGGGAAAGGGCTGCCCCTTCATCACAAGCCAGGGAAGGAAAATACAGCGAAGAACAGTTCCTCCGGGGTAGTTTCCAGTTTGCGTCACGCTAGGGCACTGTGAGGCTGTTAAGTGCTCACCTGGCGACAAGTCTCCATTACAAGTGTTTGGCCAGTTAACTCTTATCATCATCAACCTGTTTAAATTAAACACGTTTCTTGTGCTTCTAAAGTGAATATGGGAAAAGGTACATCATAAGCGAAGTCCAGAGACTTCCCTCGGGAATGTCTTCATAACATTCAGTGGGACCCGAATCCAATGCACAAAGTGCAGAACAGACTATACGGATGGTAAATGAGGTTAGAATAACATTGAGGTTTTAAAAATACTACCCTGTAAATTCTTCTACTTAGAGAGAAAAGTAAGTATCATTAGGCAGATTGTCCCAAGTGTCTACAAGGCTCCATATAATGCACAGGGGAAAAATATACTTTTCCTCACACTACTTTTGTGATTTCCAGTTTTGCTTCCATTAATCACTCATTTTAAAAAGTAGATTTACATTATATTAACAGACCAGATCTTCCCTAGCATCTTTGGCAGCCTTCTAGGTTTCATGTTCACATTCTGTAAGCCCTAAAAAGTATGCAGGTTACTTTATTGGAACAAAAGCACTCACGTTTCGTTGGGACTTTGCCTACTTCTGGTTTGGAGCAAGAAGCACACAAATCACGTGTAACAGCCAGAAGGGATCTAAGCAAAAGTGCAGGATCATTCAGAAAGCTAGTACAGACACAGAACATATACATAACCTCCTTTCCACCATGAATGTGCTGAAGGCATCTTCCTGTAAGTAACGATCATGGGAACATCTTCAAATACAAAACTGCATGCGAGCGCCGTGTTAACAGGCACCTCTGGAAATGAGGTAGAATTATCAGTCAACATTTTGTACTAATGCAACATGGAAGTTGTAGCAAAATGAAACAATCTTCCATCACAATTCCACTGCCATCTGATTTCTGCTACTGGGTGGAGGTTTGAGTGTAATATATGGGGGAAAAAAAATATTAACTGTATTACTGATTTGAATTAAACGTCCTGTAATCAGACTTTGCACTCTCGTGTCATATTGATGCGCTTTCTGCGCAGTAGGAGATGGAGAAACCCACAGCCTGTCTAGCTTGACACCTGCTGAAATATTAGGTTGGAGATACTGTCCCAGCTGCAGAAACAAGTGGCAAAAAAATGCAGAAGTAAGCTTAGCGGGGATCAGGGGAAAAAGAGCGACTGTCTCAGTGAGAAAGAGGGGCTGTTGGTGTCCGTAAGCATAGCCTACAAGCCAAGTTGAGGAACACAGTCAGGAATCAGGCCAAAAACTGCTCTTCACCGAAGTTCAAATGGGAAAGAAGATCCCAAAAAAGGAGCAGAGCCAGGATAAGCAAGGGCAGGCAGAAACGGGATCTACCTTAAAGCCTGCAGATGGCAAGATAAGGAGCCAAGACAAGGAAGGAAGAGACAGTCAGTGATGTTCAGAAGAAGCAGGTCAGAGCAGGTTCCCAGGCAGTCCCCAAGTTCCCAGAGCATCTCCTACTGCAACAACAGTGCTTTGGGCACAGCCTCTCTGCAGAGCGCTCAGAAGTCAATAACCTGGAGAGTGATTGCCCTCAGCGAGCAATAGCTAATTACAGAGACCATTCAAGGCATTCATTGACATATGTACCAAAGTTGTTTGGTTTTTTTTTGCTAAGTGCCTATAACAACTTTACAATTTTCTCAGACCCACCCTAAATCTTTTGAAATTCCAAGAAGGAACGGACACAAAAGACCTCAAAATCCCCAAACCCTATTGCTCACAAAAGAACAAAGGTATGGTTTTGTCTCAGTTCAATCTACTGTTTTGCCATTTTTATACTATCCCATACTTTATTGAATAATCCATTTGTGAGTCAGTACAATTCTGAATAGCCTCTACTGAGAGACTGAGTAAATATCTGATTTAATGGTTTCTATAAAAAAGTGCTATAAGCATCCTCCTGTACTATTTGTTATCCATAACTGGGAATTGGGTTTATGACATCCTAGCACGCAGTGCAAATTTTTGTGCATGATTTTTTAGTAAAACAGCCCAGACAGCAATAACCTGGTGTTGGACATATTTCCAAGAGCTCTGAATTGGTGGCAAAGAACATTTAAAAGCAACACTTAAATCACAACATGCAAGGGGGAGACCAAAACAAAGCCTTCTCCTCTTCAGCAAAATACTAAATGAAGCCTTTTGGAGAACTAAAGCATTGATCTTCCTATGCTTTTTCTTGACTTAGCTTTTTGCGTTTTTTTGTTTTTTTTTTTTTTTCCCCAGAGCTCTTTTGTCAACTTGCATTCAAAGTTTTACCTGAGTAAAGCTGGCCTCAAAGTGGTAACATCAGGCAGCCTGAGAGTTTAACGCTGGATTCCCATGCCTTTCAAACTGTTTTTCATCTTTTCCCTTTCAATCAGCTTGGAAGGAAGAAAAGAGGACAAAAGTCCACCATAATTGCTGACGCCATTTTGTGATCAAGTATTGCCTATTTACAGGGCATTTTTGACGCTGTGTACTTGTGCCCTAACCTGACCCAATTTTGTGTTATGTCTTGATGGTACTTGGCGTGCTGGGATTATTCAGAACACTGCGCTTTTTGGAAGAAGCCAACAGGCATTTCTGAGTGTGACTGTTCACAAGCACCTGAACGTACTGCACCACATAATCCTAAGCATGTGCTTTACTGACAGAAGACCTGCCTACAACTCAGATTTTTAAAAAAACACATCATCTGTGTGGGGACTTACTGCCTTTCATTGCACGGTTATGTTGGACCTTCATTTTCCACGCTCCTACTCTGCTACTTAGTCATGGAGAACACTGCTGTTTCAGCAACGTTATTTAACCCATATTTTAATAGTTACAACCATCTGTGGAACGGAGGCCCGGTGTTCAGTCTTAGATTTGTATTTGCTGTGTCATCTTGAGCAAGACTGCTCTCGTGGCTCTGGTTTTCCATAAAGAACAATGTAAGGATAAATACTACACTTTTATGGGGGCTGGAGGAGAAAAAGGGTTTCATTTTGAATTGAAATCAATTAAAAACTGAAAAGTTGCCAAATCCAACTGTGAATCTAAGAAATCTATCCCTTGCTTGTTTCTGAAAGATACATTAAGTATTTTTTGTGTGCATACTTCTATCAGTCTTTGTCATATGTGGATGCACAAACTTAAAAATCATCTTAGAAAGCACAGCATTAAAAGTCTCCGCCTCCTTTTAAGATTTCATAACCAGCTGGAGGCACCTGGAATGAAATATGCTGTGGTGCCTGGAAAGAGGAATCTGTGACTGCTTCCCACAGGTTCAAGTGACTGAGCGGAGAAGTGTAACGGGTTCTATGCTCCACAGCCAAAGTTAGCCTCAAAACGTGCAAGGTCCCTTGTAAGACTTTGAAATAAAGTATTCCACAGCAGGAATGAGAAAAGAGAGAGATAAAAGCGTTTATTATGTGTCCATCTTAAAGACTACTATTTGCCTGTCACTTCATGGAGGATATATGACAATTCAGGACAAGAAATGCTCTAAGTTGATTGTATATGATTTTCCAGGTACATTGTCGCAATGGAAGTTATCCTCATTCCCTACATCTTATGGGATATCATTTTCCTAATCTGCAAATTTAGCAATTAATCAAACATAAACAATCAAGTAAATATATTTTATACTCAATTCTGATCATGCTATTTCTATGGTTAAGAATGATTAACTTGTTTTCCATACATTCTTCTCCTTCTCAGAAACAGTTTTGGTTTTTTTAACATGTGTTTTACAAATACAATTTTAATTTGGACAGAAGCTAAGACCATTTTAAGAAGTAAGCTTGTCCAGAAGGAGCCCTGTCTCTAACCAGAGCACTATTGGCTCACCTCAGATGACAGGCAGATCCACACATTCGGATAACGTTTTGGGGGGATGCCTTTGGAAAAACACTAAATGAAACTCTAAATGAAAGAACTACTGCCGTCCTGAAACATTTTGCAGATGGGAGAATCAGCTTCCTGACAAGTCCTTTTACAAGTGATTCAATGGAAACATTTAAAGAACATCGTGCCACCTTAATGAGAGGGGTTGCTGTATGTAATATGTATCTCTTAATTGTAGTAGAACTCTTTCAGTCTTGATCTAGTGTTGTAGGATAAATTTGAGTCGTAGGTGTGTTTTTTAATTTTGTATTGTTTTAACATCCGCTGATGCTGACAGAAACTGGGATCCATTTCATCACTTTTTCAAAACCGTAATAAGAAAACTATGCTCCAAAAGGGCTTGTATATGGCAGACAAACAGTGCACAGAGAAAAAGATTCAAATCACTTGGCATCAGATCAAATGGCCAGCAGAGCTGGAAATAGACCCCAGGTCTCTAACACCCCAGTCCAGGCTTGTATGATCTGATCTCTCCTGCCTCACTTATTTACACCAGTGTTTACTGTCTGCTGCTTAACTGAATTACAGAATCCACATCAACAGCTGGGGCTCACAAGCTGGATATATATTTTTAATAAGAAATGTTTAAAATCTTTATTTGAATTGTCAGTGGTCATACATCTTGCACTAGCTTGCTTCCTTTTCTGAACGTGAACATACACTGCTTTCATTTATTAAGTTACTGATCATTCATCTAAGGCTAGGGAGGGCAATAATGGCACTCATGATAACAAAAATCAATAGAGCTGTAAATAAGCTTTGCTACAGCTTCTAAGAATTTTAAGTCATTCATTATGTAGAAACATATAGTGCCAGCCAAGGAAATACACTGGCTTTCTAAACTAGTTTCTACGTTTTTCCTCTAGTCGTACCTATCACCTTCTACTTCCAGGTCAGAAGAGAGGACTGCGTGGGCTTTGTAAAAGCAATGAATGTGTTGCCAACCCTATTGCATATAATGTAACGATTTTGCTGAATAGACAGAGGGATAATCAGCGTGTTTCCATACAGCCACAGAAACTCCTCTGTTTTCTTTACATTTTGCCTTTTGGATCAAATCTCTTTTACAAACTGCTAGCCAGGTTTTCCAAAGGCCTCCAGGAAGAACAGAATAAGTCATTTCAATAAATTCCAGTCACATTTTGGCCTATGGAAGGACAGTCAAAACATTCAGGCCATATATAGTTTACACCTCTAATATCAGAAGGTGAAACATCATAGTGTAAAAGGACAAGCCCCCACAAGGGAAAATGCATTTGGGAAATAAAACTGCTGCTTAAAATGTGCTAAAACGGAGACCTTGAATTTGAACCCTTTCAGAAGGGCAGTGAGCAGAAGGGGAATTTGACAATCTCACTGGGGTGTTCCTGGGCAGGAGAAGACTCAAGTACTGAAGAGCTAATAAGGTTAAATACATTGGCCACAGACCGCACCACTTTCCATTCTGCCTTAAGAAAACCAAAACACACTATGGGGTAGTGCAAGAGTGCATCAAGAGACAAGATAGGAGAGGAAAAGGCATGGCATTTTGAGGCCCTCTTCCAAATATCTGAGCAAAGTAGCACTGTAAACCATATCCCATGCCATTTAATACATTCAGCTCTTTTGATCAAGAAGCAGAACCTTGGAAAATTTCCACAGACATGTTAGCAGGGAACACTGCCTAATTGCCAAAATATGTACAGTTTAGTTTAAATTGATTTGACTTTTTTTTACATGCAACATGAATTTCCAGCTCTCATATTTTTGCAGATCAACTTGGAATCTATGGGGTTCAATAAATACAGTGAAAAAATGTGAGGTACTAGAAATCCTGATAATCTTGAGATGTTTCTCAGAAGACTATGAAAGAAAGCTGGATTCGATCGCTTGCCAAAGAACAGAGGAGAAGGTCTTCAAGCTAAATCTTACTGGATCAAAGATGACATCTGACCACTAAGAAACAAATCCTTTACAGTTTAGTAAGTAGCAAAGCCTAAATAACTCCACCAGAGCACCATATATTAACACACATCTGACAACTTTGCCGACAGGAGCTCTTACTATTTAATCATAGAGGAATTTGGGGCTTAGCCTCCCGGGCAGACATATAAATATTTTCTGAGAAGAAAGAAAACCTAGAATTTCTATGCAGAGAACACACACGCTTTGTTTCCCCATACCTCTACACACAGTGGAAAGAGATCTGAAGAGAGTCAGGTATTTTCAGCCTGAGACTGAGCACACAAACTCAACTTTCTCATGTGAGGCTCAGATCGCCTGTATTAATTTAAATGTGATGTTCACAGTGGCTGAGTTCCCTCAGCTTCATCTGGAGTCAAAGGGTCCAGCACTCATAAATAAATAAGCAAGGAGATCAGACTCCCACGGCTGGTTGGTCAGATTTACTACTAGAAATCATAACAGATACTTTCCCAGTGTAGCTATCCACAAGGAGCAGTTTATCTCCTAATCTGGGACTCATTTAGGGAGTCATTAAAGGAAGAAGATTTAACTTGAAGAATGCTTTTGTCCTAGATACCTACAAACACATTTATCTCAGAGCCCAGGTGCCCCTGTTAATTGGCACTGACTTTACAATAGAGTCCATAAGAATATTCATAGAATCGAAAACATATTTCTAAATGATTCATGTTTCAAATCCTCAATTATCCATTTGCAGCACAATTACCATATTAAATATGTGACGATATGTGCGCTCTTCATTATGTTCAATGTCGTCCTTTATTCTATTTATAGGCCAAAAACTGAATCTTAAACAGACGTATCAATTTCTCGGAAGCTTTGTCATAATTTTAGTCACTTAAATCTTGATAAGAGTTTGGATTTTTAAAAAACAACAGTTTGTCTGACTGGAAAACCATCCTATAGGCAAGAAAATAGAAATACTGATGTAAGTTTGTAAAACAGATAAACTTTTCCTTGAACTGCCAGCGTAAAGCAGTATCTAGCATCCAAAACCTACATTCCAGAGACCCTGTAGTACCAGAAATTCTCAGGCAAGATTTCATCACAGGCACCACCCTAATACAACAAAATTTAATGTATGCACCGTTTCACAATTCCTCCCACACACATTCGTGCACACGGCTTATGCAATGTGTCTCACTTACTTCAGAAGCACCAAGCTGAAACTGCTGAGCCATATGTGGCTTGAAAATGAGCTCCAGTGCAGCTCCAGTTTGGGAGATATAGCCTGTGATTAATAAATGGCATGCCTGGCAGGATGGCTGCTGGGGAACATTTTATTGCTACGGCACAAGACGGCAGCCTCGTGCCCTACAGGCAACCTTTGGAGACTGGCCTGACACTCCTGGGACATTCTTATGGGAAGCAGTGTAGACTGCTTCCCAGCATCCCCGCATCTGCCTTCTGGCCCAGCAGTTGGCTCAGAGAGCACACAAACCTCCGAAGAGCCGGGAAAACTTCTGCTGAAAATTACACTCGGTACGAAGAGACTAACTTCAGCAGTGGAACTATTCAGTTCATGAAGAGGGGGGTGAGAATTGCATGGAAAGTCAAGTAACAACCAAATGAAAATAAAACAAAGCAAACCCCACTGAGAGACAAAAGTGATGATGGAGTATACCTATACCTTTTGAGTTGGTGAACATTTTGGTGTATGTGATACAAAAAGTTCATATTGCTATGTCATTGGGAGTTATTGTGTCAACTTTTAAAGAACAACTGAGAGCTAAATGCAGCTTTCTTCTGTACAATCCAAAAGTTAATGTCTTCAGCTAGCCTGAGCAGCTAATTCTCTGAAAACCAAGACTATGTCTTCTTAGAACTTATTTTCAGTATCATGCAGCCAGATTAGTGGCATGAGTATTGTGGTAATTGAAACCCTGACAATTTTTTTGGTAGGTACTCTTCAAATACAAGTCCAAAAAGCAGTTAAAAGGCCAGGCTTAGGACATTTTGAAAGGCCACAGAGGATCAAAGCTAAATCAAAGCTACTGAACTCTGTGAGAAAAATGGTAGATTTAGGCAAAACAATAGATATTTAAACTTTGCCTTTTTGACCTGTTCCTTCCTGCCTGTTATAGTCTAACAGAGAAAAATACTTTCTTTTGAAGAAGCTTGTCTCCATGACTATATTTTTGTGGAAATCATAGGTCTGAGAAAAATCTATAACCAAACGCCTCTTCAATAACACAACTGCTAAACAGGGGAACCCATTATCTATTGACCCAGCTAAACAACACAGTGACTCCTGTGTTTCCATTCTGTTAGAAGCTTCAGTCAGGCCAATAATCCAGAAAGAGGTATTCATAGGAGAAAATCAAAGACACTGCATGGTCATCTCGTTACAGTCAGCTCTGTATCATTGCTGCACAGCGTGAGAGCATGGCTGAGCTATCAGGCTGAAGGACTGGGTGGTCTAGAAACATTTCCTTGTTTCATATCACGGAACCTGTGGCTACTACTGTACTAGCAAATAATGTGGTCTGAGACCCTACCTATAAGTCAACTGTCCATTGGGAATGCGCTAGTGACCAGTCATGCCCATGCCTACCTTTAATCTGCTATGGGACTGATAGCTGGCCTATGCCAAAGCTCTGCCAGGGATGAGGCTAATGGTCTGGGCAATTGCATGCTGGTGCTTTGCTCTTGCTTCATTATGAGTATGTACACAGCCAGTGCAACCTGGTATCCGGGTCCTGATGCCTGGCAAGGACATGTCCCTGACATCTTCAGCTGCCACCTAGCTGCTATCCAGCTTCCAATACTCCTAGATTAGGGTCCCTGGACACCTAAGTTTCTACCACTGATCAGCTCAAAAGCCATTTAAACATCAACTCCCATAGCCCTCCCTTGTATGGACATGCCCCGAGGGTACCAAAGACACTTAACAGCCTGCATTAGGTATGTCACTGCTGGGAGGAGGGGCAGGAAGCTTGCCACCCAAATCAGGGCAGGGAGTACAGGTAAATAAATGCAAAGAGCTAAGAGGGAGCGTGACACTGAACTAGTTTTGACAACAGAGCGTGGACTACTTAAATACTTGATCTGACCTAGATGCTCAGTTCCAGCAGTTATTGATGCTTGAGGACAAGATGTGAAGATAGAGATGTGACATCCACTCTGGCCTGCCAGCCTTCCTCACAACCTCAGGTACTGAGATTCCTCCCTCTCTTGTACACATCTCTCCCATCTCACTGCTGACTAATCTACAGAGCTTCCCACAAAGCTAGTCATTTCCTGCAAACCTTTCCTTGAAATTCCTCCTGTGCATGGTATTGGGAGCCTGTACACTGGTTGTGCACAGGATTGAAAATCCCGTTGTATACAAGCTGACAAGAATAAGTTGTTGCAACAAGGAGAAGAATAATGATTAAATACCACTAAATATGGACTTTGGGAACCTGCAAGGACATATACAATCAATGTGCACATACATGCTCAAATGGCTATGCTCAAACGATTGAATGTAACACATGCTAAGGCCCTGTCTGCACTGTGAAAATATAAATGGTAGCACTCAGGCTATCCCTATATCTAGTACAGATGCAAAAAACAGCACAAAGTAAAACTGTAATCAGGGCAGCTTAATTTAGTAATGAACTCTGATTTACTCTGAGAGCTGCAGTCAGCAATTTCCAATTTGACAAAATATTCATGCATAGATATTCCCACCACTAACCCAGTTTTAGCATAAATGGTATTTAATGAAAAATGAGTGATGAGCAGTAAATATTGATAATAGAAACTGGAAGGGAAGGAGGAATACAAAATTAAATTTATCATAAAGGAAAGGCAAATAACCTATTTTGACAATCTTTTTTTTCGTATTTTTTTCTCCTGTGTGGTGGGTGAGAGAAAGTCAGTAAAAGATTGTAAGAAATACCAGAAGCTTTGGAACTTTGCATGTAGAAAGGCTTGAGGGTCACTGCCATCCTCCCAGCCCTCTGCAGAATTTTGATAATTTGATGCAATCTGGAAGCACTTCAGTGCCAAAGAACAGTGGCTGCCTTCCATCACCCGAGTCTACTGATCTGGTTTACAGGTTCAGTGATTTAGCCCTTCCTTAAGATTATTGCTATTCTTGCACTTGTTCTTCTCGAGGAAGGTCTTTTTCTTGACTGTGATTATGAGTGAGTGAATAATTTTAGGGAACAATTTAGCCCCATGTTTACCTTGCAAAATACCTGCAAGCAGATTGTAATTCCCTTTGATTTAGAATTCAAATGTATTTGATGCATTTTTTTTTTCTTCTGTGGATTAATCATTAAATTATTTGCTATATTTGATATCTGAACTATGCAGTTTCACTGCATTGGTCTAACAAGTCACACAATCTTATTTCAGTCTATATTGTGGTGCAAGATCTCCACCTGTGCCAGTGTTAAACAAAAGCCCCACATCTATTCAGGCATATGACTTTGCAACAACGCTTTTGAAGAATTACATGGGTAAAACTTCATGTCTTGGAAGCTGAGGAAGGAGCAAGGGACGAAGGCACGGCTGACACACTTCCTGAAAAGCTGAAACAAATATTCAGTGAAATACTTAGAAAGTGGACTTGAAAGAGAAGACTTAAAAGATGGCATTTAGAAACCTTAGTTCAAATGTCTGTGAAGACTCCAGCACAGCTGCCTTCTAACATGGCAACACCAAGGCTCCCTGGGCACTCTCAGGTCACAGACCTCCCCTGGGGGCAAAAGATCTGCACCTGAGCACACGCCGAAGTCCCAAATGCCTCCAGGTCTGGCTACGTGACTCAGAACAGTCATCTACAGCATTTCATCTACAGCATTTCATCTACAGCATTTCATCTACAGCATTCAAACTACCTTGAGCAGATCTACCCTGCACTTTGTTGCATTTTTTTTTCGTTTTGTGATTTTTTTGTTAGGGTTTTGGTTTGTGTTTTTTTTTTTTTAAGTTTGGCAGGCTCCCAGCAGGATGAATTTTCCCCCTGTGTTACATCTCTAACACCTCCCTCTCTCTGCACCGCTCTCCTGGGGAGAAAGGCACAAGGGAGGAACAGCACCGAGAGATCTTGCTCTGCCGCTGTGTCTTGCTCTGCCGCTGTGTCGCTGTGTCGCTGCCCCCAGGGACAACAAATCTGGCTGAGAGCGAAGGGCTTATTAGGCAGTGCACGCCTACTGCGACCATGCTGCCTGCAAAACCTGGGCAGGCATCTGCCTGGTGTTGTACTGAGCGATCAGAGGCCTCACAGAAATGGATCTGAAGATGACTACCCACCAGCTAGTGAAAACCTCTACACGGTCGGTGGGAACAGCAGAAAGGTCACGCAAATCACATCCCTGGAGGACCCCAGCCAGGGAACCATTACCATGTAGGGCTAAATTATCACTGTCCGTTGACCTTCACTGAAGTTCAACCCTGGACAAACCACAGACATTTGCAAATTGGAAAAAATTTTGTCAGACTACATGTTGGAAAGTTATTAATACTTTAGAATAGTTGGCAATCATCTGGTTAAATCAGAGAATACTACTGCAGTGATGAGAAAAATGCAATGCTCAGTTCCTTTAGACAGAAAAAAAAGAAGAAAAAAAAAAAGATGCCAAGACTGGGGTAAGTACATTCGCCTACATACTAATGAACTTTCCCCTGTCAGGCTGTGATAGAGTCCTAAGTATAAATGTGTATTTGGCACTTGTCTTAGAAAAGTTGAGTACTATTCATCATTGTTCCATTTGGGCACTCCTACCCCTGGGGCTGCAGAAAGAGAGCTCATGCTGAGTAAGATAAAAGCTGGCACGAAGTACGTAACGTATGCATTGAAGGGCAGGGCACCATACATGCTTAAGAACCAAAGAACTCCTAGGACACACTTCTGTCATTATGGATTTTAATTTTCACCCTGTGCCAGATAGAAATGGGTCATTTGCTTTGTCAGAGGAAGTGATTTTAAAGAGTTACTTAGCACCATACTATAGGGTAAGCATTCAACACCGTAACAGACTGCTTTCTCATTTCAGGGTACATGCTGTCTTCCACTGTCTCTTATGTGTCCTACAATTGCAGTCCTTTTGGTCCTTCTCAGGAAGGAAATGTTCCCACGCAACTGCCATGTCACCAAGAATTTCTTGTTTATTCCCTCCAGTTACTTTTCATTTGCACTTCCATGTGGTCCTCCACATCCTTCCTTCTCTCCGTTCTGTCATGTTTTAGAAAAAGAGTAGGAATCCTTTACTCTTGAAGTTGGGCACTACTAGTGGTAGTCCAGATTCTTTAACTTTCTCCTTGTTAGTATTTATATTGCAATTACTTTTTTTTCCTGTGTGTGTTTACTACTCCCATAACCTACACCTTTACATAGATGTTTCTGGTACGCAAATGCTTGCAAAAGCAGTAGCAGGAAGATTCAAGGTGACAACACAAACTGATGCATTTTCACAAGCATCATTCACATCAAGGAGATACTACTTATTTGCTACCTGGTAGCAATGACAGGGCTTGTTAATTGCTTGGCTCCTGCCAACATGCAATTTCTTGACAAAGTCTACCCACAAATATATTTATTTAGACTTTTAAAGTCTTAATTAAATCAAACACTAGGCATATTAAACAGAAGCCTTGGCCAAATATAAAACTAAACAACAAGCAATATCTCTTTTAGGAACAGAGCACTTGGAAAGCTGGCTCTTAACTGCCAAGAAAGTATTTGTTATGATGAGGCAATACAGTTTTCCTTTAAAAATGCAATGATCAAAAAATTTATCTATTTTGTGGAATTATGTTGACTTACAAGTTGCTTTTCAATGGAAGAAAATCAAGCGTCAAATTTCAATAGTAGTTGATTCATGCTTTTTAAGCTATTCAGCTTTAATACTAATTAGGTGCCTACAGCTGATGTTATTTTTAAATTTTATATACAATGTTGCATTAGAAAACCCAAAACCATCAGTGCTTCTGTTGGAGACAATCAATGAGAAGAGAAAGGAATGTCTGTTTCATGAGAAACTGAAATTTGGGGTTTCTTTCCATTTCACATTAGCACAAATCTGCCACCAACCTACGCTCCAAATGTTGGAATTATGCACAGATTTGAAATATCTGTTTCCTACCAACTCTGGTTTCTATTACTGCACCACTCAAAGCCTTCCATTCGGTAGCCACTGCTCCCTCCACAAGAAAAAGCCTTAAACACATAAGCGAGTCTTCCACAAGTAACAGGAGGTGGCACAGGTGGACCTCAAAAGCAAGCCTAACACCGAGTCCAGCTCCTCTTTGGGAACTCCCTGCAGCCAAACCTCTGTACATCAGAAGAGTGTCATCTCCAGAACATGAGATGCAGACAGAGCTGGTTGACAAGCAGGACTCCCCGATGGGCAGAAAAGGGATTATTTTTTTCTGTTGTTATTGAGTCTCATTTGGGTCAAAATGGGACTAAATGCAAATGTTTCAATCTTTCCAGAGAACCAGAATCCCCTTGAGCCTTGCAGCTGCTTGGTGAAAGTGACTTTTCCATCAGATTCGCTGCTGATGCTGTCAGGGAAATAGAGGCTCCTCTTTTGAACCCTGCTTTGGTTTTGTGGAAGATTTCATCAGACACAGCACATCTGAATCAGAGAATTCTGCCCCCAGGAATGAGCACTGCAGGATGAAACTTTGTTTTACCAGACATTTCCTGAACATGGTACTCAGAGACACTCAAGAACTGCTGTATCATATGAGTAGGAAGAAGCTTTATTCAGCAATCAGGACCCAAACTCAGTGTTTGCACTCAAGGGCAAATTGAACCGAGGCATCTATTCTTTTCTGGCTTTATAATCGCGGTGTCCTGCTGTTTCCTTCACTAGACGTTTTTAATCTCATCTGGTCACTTTTTAATCAAGACTACTTTTAGAGCATAATTATGTACTATATTTGCCAGTTAATTTGATCCTGACATACTACCTCTTCTGGAAAAATGCAGGATGTTTCACATATAATGCACAAGGAGATGGCGGTCAGCTTAAAGTGGGAGTTTGCAAAGATCATGCATTTCCTACAATCAGCTTGCTGTAGCCTGTGCTATGAGCCTCACTACTAGCAAAATTTCCTTTGCTATCAATGAACTCTTTGACAAGTTAGGTATGCATGACAGTGCCTTTAGGAAGGATGTTTTCACGGATATCCTTTTGCTTATGGTCATTTTAAGTAGAAATCTCTTGTACAGTAAGGTGCCATCACTTAGCAGAAGTGCTTACATTGTCATGGGATCCTTAAACATAGCACAGAGTCTCCCAAACCTGGGAAGCTGTCATTGATTGTAACCTAATCCAAACTTCAAATTTAACTCTTACGTGTAATCAGGGGTTCTCAATTTATGAAATATTATGCGTTCCTATGGACTTAACGTAGTAATGTGGAAATGTATACGATCAGGAAGGACGACATTTGCACCATGTGAAGAACTTTGCTCTTCAGGGTGATTGCACTGCCTAGGCCTCCCCAGCAAGGGGCTGCATCTCAGCAGCGCCCTTAAATATAACAAAGGATAATGTCGTGCCAGGAAGCATTTCATAACTCGAAAGTTGAAAAGCTGATACCTGGTTTAGATTAAGTTTGTTAAATTAAGAGTTTTAGGAAAGTCCTGTTAATGCAAGTAAACACAAGAAGATCTGCAGAGAGGGACAGTAAACAAAGAGAAAATGTTGCGCTTCGTATGGTTTCTATTTTGGAAAGCAAAATCAGGCTTGTCAAAGAGTCTAACTTGTCCTAACACTACCTGGCACTTCTATTTAAGCCAGCAGCACATTAGCATGGGAAACATCTTCAGATGAAAATAAAACAAGAATGATACTTATCACTTATTTTATTTCTTTTTATCTCCTTTGCAAATCTAGTGCCATCAAACTTGACTTTGTGTCAAGATCAGAAAACACCTGTTCCTGGGCAGTTCACGACATAAAATATTCTCTGTGTGTGCATGTGTGAAATAAATATGCAAAAGATCTTTGGTTTTATCTGTTAATCTTCCATCATAAACACAAATGAGATGAACAGCATCTAGATTGCAAAATGAGGATGACAGAGAGGATTGTGTGCATTCAAACTGGACTATATCCAAAGAGCCCTTAGAATATTTGGAATAAAAAACTTTCGACCAGTCCACTTTAGCAGTGCTTTTTGCAGGGAATCACTTACTGGGAGTTACAGTCTCCTCACTGAAAGCACTGGAGATGATCTTCATTGCAGAGCTTTTGCATAAATACAGTGATTGAGAGAAGCACAGCCCAAGCTTGTCTCTTGCAGTGTGATGGAGGTTTTAAAACTATCTACAAAAATATAGAATGATGGTCCCCTCAAGCATAATCAGTTTCTCATGGTTTTATTCCTTTTATGATCTTAGGATTCTGCAGAGAGGTACAGTTTTAAGGATAAGAAGCCTGTCCATTCTGAGTGGTGATTTAGAATAAGAAGTAAAGTTAACGCTGCATGTACTTTAGAGTCTTTTCTAAGCTACTAAATTACACACAGGACTAGCAGGGAGATGTTGTTAGTAGCTTTATCTTTAAAAAAACCCCCACCTGTATTGTTTTGTTTCTGAAAGCACAACAAAGAGAGGAAGAAAAAAAGACAGAGAAAGTAGAAATGGTAAAAAAAAAAAGAAAAAGAAGAAAGTCAACCTAGACACATTGAAATAATACAGCACTAAAGGACTGACTAAACCAAATTCTCATTCTACTGTCATTCTTTAGACATACATGACCATGACATGCATGAACCATAGTCTGCAATTGCAAATCACATTCTTAGTAACAGCAGTTATATTCTTGTTGAAGAGTCCTTTATTTCAAACAGCTCCAACCCATTTCAATAGGGCCTTGACAGGAGTATGCTACTACTCTGTATGTTATTTCAGATGTGGGGGTGAAAAATATGAGTACAAAAGGTATGATTCCCTGAGAGGAGTTTATTGAGTCCTTGGGGTCACCACTGAACTACAGGGAGAAAACCCCGATTGCTACATTGCCATAATTTGGTCAGGTGTTTGCCTCTTTCCATGAAAAATGCATACGCTTTTATCTCAGCCCCCAAAGAGGATAGGATGAACTAAATGTGCTTTCCTCATCTTGCTATAAAACTGAAAAACATACGCTTTTGCATTATAGAAGCAGTATATTATGCTCGCTACACCATTTTGTTAACTCTGTGATAGTATCTGGCTGATGTCTAGGTTATTTAGCATAAGCAATCACAATCTATCCATTATGCTAAATGAATAATAATATCTTGTGGGCTATGAAATGACAGAAATTCATAGTTTCATAGACTTTGAACAGGTTTTTGATGATGCAGCAATATGAAGTTCCACGGTTGAATACACATTCATCTTTAAGTGAACACTAAACTAGAAAAAATGTAGATGTTTGTGTACTCCTTCTTCGCCTTCAGGAGAAAATTAAATTTAAAAAGTAGTCAAAAGAATTTCCTGTCAAAATTAACATGTAAGTATGGTGACGTGCACCCTATTTGTTCGTAGCAGTAACTGAAATGTCTTACACCTAAGACTAGAAAAATACTGTTTGATCTAGGGTGGGTTGCTTCCCAGAAGGGCCAAATTCCTCCCTCTATAAGGATCAGCTTGATTGCACCTTTTCATCTGACCAGAGAAGCTTTTTCAAATATGAAATAAAAGCAGTCCATTCAATGATATGATACAAAATGTTGTCATATTTTATTATCCCTTCTTTTGTATGCCTCTAATAGTTTCCCCAGTGGCACTAGGACGCCTCTACTCCCATCAACAATTTGAGATTGGACCCCTCAGTCATATTTTAAAAAAAATTCAAGTTCCTGGGACTGTAAGAAGCTGAATGGGAACTCTCTGAACAGACCAGCTGTTGCTGATATGTAAAATGAAATTCAATAACCCCCATTAGGGTTCATTTATAGTAGCTGTTGATAACAGCTACTCTGTATTTAATGAGTGTTGGCTTCTTTTAAAACATTAATCAAAATCTAGTGAGTCACCCTAGGTATGAAAATAATGTCAAGTACCAGATTTGTAGAGCTACATCTACCAAGAGTAGGTCTTTTGAGGTTCATACCTTATCTTACTGCCCACAACCCACAACATAAATAAGAATGGCTATGCAGAAAATATTAACAAATGCTGGTCCTATATTTATAGATTAAAAAAAATTTAGTCACAGCTTGAGTTTGCAATATTACAAACTGAAGGGCAATTAAACCATTTATATGCAATTTTAATTCTGCTTACAGAAGCTGAGTAGCACAGCTGGAGCCATGTCTCTGTAATTCTACCACAGGATGGCTGTACTATATTAAATGAAGAAAAGAAAAAAACTCCACCCTGAATTTCTCAGACTACCACTGAACAGTAACTGCTTCTTCCAAGAAGGCACTTGATCATTTAAAACCAGTGACATGGCATCCCTAAAATAAATTAATTTGATCAATATCATCAATAGAGATGTTCAGAACTCACAATTCCCATACTGTTGGTAAAGTCAATATTTAAGAAGAGTTTCATTTCAGATTGGAAAGATAGATGTTTCTGAGCAGGGATGCTTTCTCAGAATGCATATGAGGGAAGGGAGAAAAAACTATACATGTTAGTCAGATTTTTCCAAATTAAGATAAAAATAGAGACCCCATTTATGAAATGCTGTAAACAATAAATCCTGCAAATTTGACATTACAGCTACCAATAATCCCAGATTAAAAAAAAAACAAAACAACACCAAAAAAACCCTAAAAGCAAAAAACAAAGCACATGAAGCATTCAAAAAATATACAGAAATCAACATTTTAGCAGGCTAACATCACTTGTCCTTCTGCAGCCAGCATGACACTGACCTAAAGCTATGAATTACTTATTATGTAGTTCTGGCTTATTCAACACATTTATACTGCCTCCTGACCCAGCACCACGCAGCCTGGGTGTGCAGGACCCAGTCCTAGGGGCTTCAGCGCAGCCCTGATTCCCTGACACCTCCAGGCACAGGCGTGGCTCGCAAAACCCTGCTTCTCCCCAGGTGGCTCTCAGGCTCAGAGTAGTCCTTGCTCCCAGGCCACCTCTGAGCAGAAGACCTGAGAAGTGATGGGAAAGGTTTCCGCCACGCAAAGCACGAGGAATCGACCAAGCCCAGCTGGTTAGATGACCATTAAAACCAAATGACTCAACTCTTCAAAAGGCTGCGTTTCAGCAAATAGCCTTCCCTGTCCCTCCTCCTCACCCTCAATAGCAGAAAGAGATTATTGGTTTTGAAGGAAAAGCTCTTGACCAGATCTGAGAAGTCTGCAGAGAACAGGTGACTTGGCTATTTAATGAACTTTTTACATTATCCCTCTCTGACTGCCAATTTGGTTTATGTAATAAATCAAAAGGTTAAGGATCAAATGAAATCATGCAGAGAATTACTTCAAGGCTCATAGCATCATGAGTACTTTATACAAAAAGTCAAAAAAGCAGCAAAACAGTCTTTTAAGAGTCTAGACGAATGATTATTTTAACCAGTAATCACAAGTGAATTCCATCACCATAAAAAAATGTTAAAATCTTTAGGAGGCATAAAGTTCAGTCTCGGGCTACATAACCTGCCAAATCTTACATTAACGAACGGTCAGGAGCAAACAAGGATGTCAAATATTTTATACCAGAGCTATTAAGTGCTTTGAAAATACAGTGGTAAAACCTTTCATTACTACCCACCTCTAAAAGGAAAAAGTGTAAAAATAGGAGTGATATGTCCTAAAAGTTAAAGTTTTCGTACAGCTTCTCCGTAATGTCACATCAAGGCCAAACCTCAAAGAAGATACAGGAACTCCCCTGTTAAATGTTAGAGTAATCAGCCCCCAAAATGAAAAGTATACACAGATTAGTAGTAGTTTGATCTTTTTTCTGATTGAAAAAGTTCCTGAGTATAATGGTTTTTTAAGTGTTAGAGGTTATTCTGTATTTTAAATTATAATTATTCTGCATCTCCCTTCTTAGAAATAAAAAAATATTGTTATATGGAGCTAGGATAAAAAGAGATTACATAAATGTGCTCACAGGTTGGAATCTCACTTTGAAGAAACAGTATGAACTCATATATGTGCTTTGGCAGAAGGGCAACTACTATTCAGAGTAGTTGTTGTCCAGTTGGACAACTCTGGACAAAAAAGGTAAATATTTTTAAGAGCACATAACAATTCACAGATAAAAGAAATGTCTGTCACTCGTATCCAAGGAACCTGAGAACAGGAAGGACCAAGCTTGTCCTGGGCATATGGAGGATCGCCATATTTAATAATTTTAATATGATTTGAACACAAGCAAAGCAGCATCTGCGAGCTCAACTCAAGACAGTGCATTTGGTGACCATGGCAAATATCCAAGGACTCCAAAGGAATCTGAACAGACTCCATTCAGTAGGTTATGATACGCTTTCACCAAACCCTTCTCTGTGAAAATGCATGTTGTGAAGTCCACGTGGGGTTTTTCAAATAGGTCAAATGTAGTAAGGTTTATACAATACAATCTTATTGACTTGTCCAGTTCCTTAACACAGAAAGCACAAATTTGATGTTTAATGGGGAAAAACAAAACACTCCCCCCACCTCCCAAACACACACGACTACTTCTGTTTCCTCAACCCCTCCTAAAATGTCAGAGCCCCCTCCACGTGTGAGCTGTTCATGCTTTTAAGCAAGTCCTTCTCTATACCTTAGGTTAGCAGTTACTTAGCAATATTATGCAAAACAAAACTATTGGCTTGAGGAGGTGGTGTGATATATCAAAACGTGTCAGATACAGATCTGTTGCTCTTTGTCCCTGAATGTCACGATAAACTAGTGGCGGTGAAATACAGAAATGTATTTCGATCCATCAAAACAATCTGCTCTCAAGCTGTATTGCTCATACAGAACAGTACGCTAACAACAGGGCAGAAGGAATAAGTAGGCTGTTGCACCTTCTGGACGAAGGAGTTCATGTAGAGCCTGAGAAAAGGTTGTACATGTGACTCCTCCCTCCAGCAATAAGGTTCATTATACAAAATTTCTCCTTGGCAAGGGTAACATGAAATTTTGCCATTCGCAATATTCATACCGCAGGAGACTCATGCCATTTTCATTCAACCATCTGGCCACAGAACATTGTTTTTCAGGGTATTATCCAGTCTGCTCAAATTTAGATATTGCATCACCTCAGTTTTACGTGTTTGGCGAGGGAAGGCTGTTTAGTTTGCCCAGCTTCTCTACAAGTCAATGGAGAGATTCAGGTACCTTTGAAGACTTGCAAAAGTATATCCAGTCTTGCTAGCTTATGTATTTCTCCTTTTTTCCTGCCAATACATGGAAGTCAAGCATTTCCAGACTACATCAATCCAGTTTGCTTAAATGAGGGGTTCATCTTTTTCACTGAGATCACAGGAAGTGAAAGGAAATTTTTGGACGGCTCCATTCACTTATTCCACAGAGTGGTGGCACTACACTGAACTGTGTTGGCAATAAAAATGTGTGAAAAGAAGTGGAAGATCTGGATGCCAGGCTATATTCAGCCTGATCAGAGATGAGGTCATGTCTCAGATGTCTCAGGAGAGTGGCCTAGTGAATACTCTATCGAGAGTTCTTTAGATGCCACGTCACTGTGTCCAGCACATTGAAGGGGAGCAAGTGCTGCAAGACCTCATTTCCAGCTTATTAGTTAAAACATACAGTTGTGAGAGGACTTATTTACACATTTCCCATTAAACCATGTCCTTGTCATATTGCTTATCACCAGGGACAGAAACTTAGATCCCATCCCTCTCCCTCCCAGCACTGTCCTCATATAAGGTGAAGCCAGACACGGACGTCACAGAGTCTAGTACTTGGGACTTTTTGGTTCAGGTACCTTTCTGTCTCATCTTAGACTGTGATATACCTTTTGGCACTCAATTCCCCAGAAAGAAAGGCTCTTCTGTGCATACAGACTGACAAAATGTTAGTGCCTAGGAAATACTGAGACTACATGGGAGGCACCTAATGAATTTCAATGCCTGATGGATTTAATAGCCTTACTAAGTAAGCAGGCTGGATCAGTGTCTAGGACTCATCAGGGTTTAAACACTCTAATTCAATTGTAGGCAGGATTTAGGCAGACTAGATCAGAGCCTCCTTTTTTTCATGTCCTTAAAACAAGAAGTAGCAATGAATACTCCAAATTGCAGTCCGTAAAGGTATTATAACAGTTCACAGTGACAAGCTTCACCAGAAGCCTAGTTTCTGACTCCGTATGCGTATATATGTTTGCTTACATTAACAGTAGTCAGCTGAGATCTGATAGAAACTCTATGAAAAATAAGATGACAAGTTTTTAAGGGTTAAGAGACTCCAGAGCTATCAAACATGAATAACTTGCTCCCACTCTTCTAGTTATGCTACAGAGCATGTTTGCCATGCTTAGAAGCTTGTATATCAAAAGGGTGAAAATGAATGAAAAATTCTCTCTATAAAGGCCAGATACTGGTTATCTTACTGCCTGAGACAGAACTCTTGAGCAGTTAAACTTTTATAGTGTAGAAAGACAAGGGAATATAACAGACCTATACATGAAGGTCTGTCGTTCTTGCAAAAATCTGTGATATTATGACTTGCCCACACTCTTTAAACCAAATGATGCTTTCCTTTACGAATGCATATTGTATCTACTGTTGGTCCCACCTCCCAAAACAGAAGACTTGCAAACACAAAATCAAGTGATCAAGTGATAAACCTGCTAATTTAAACATCTTTGCTACACAAGCCACTGAAGAACTGAGCTTGAATTTCTTTCAGTCTTTGAAATCACCTCAAGGAAATTAAGACAACAAGCTTCATACATAAGTGGTGTGCACTTTTAAGAGATCAGGAACACAGTTTGCCTTATAACTCTGTCATTCTCACCTGCAATATTGTACGCAGCGCTCGTTACTCTTTTCAAAGAGAATATTGCTGAACTAATGGAGATGCTCAAGGAAAAGAAATGAGACCGCTTTTCATAAAAGAAAAAAACTTCTGTCCATGAGTATAATTGGAAAATACTGGTGCTGTCAGTTCAGTAAAAGAAATGGGAATGATACTAGTACAGAGTATGTAAGTAATTGATGTTTTGCTTTTTCTGCAGAACAAAGGGCTACATTCACAAGACTTGAGAAACAGGTAAGGACCTATAATCTCAGTTCATTCCTCAATTTCTGTTATTGATACAAGCAGAAGAATTCAGATCTTACACTGTTCCTTCCCTCTCAGTGTATATCAGGTTGAGTTATGGAAGAATTTCCAAGGAGACTCAGAAAAGCTCTTCCCAGCATGTTGTTCAGGCTGGTGATTAAGGCATTCTCTTCCAAAGGCAAAAGATACGGGCTGAAATCATCCCACAAGAAGAGGGGGTTAAGCCCAGGCCTTTCACACTTTGGTAACTATTGCTTTCAGTTACTGTATGATAAAGAACCACTGTTTTGCAAAAATTATTAAATTAAGCAAAATAGTTTTGGAATGACCCATTTTTTTGTTTTTTTTACAGTTCATATTCATGAAAGTGAAGCGGAATATAAATATACAAAATAATTCAGGTAGAAGAAAAGGTCGAGTGTGAAAACAGGAGTTAGCGGTCATAAACGCGAAGTGAAAGGGTACCCAGTGAAACAGAAAAAACAATATCACTGAATATTCAAAACAGTTATATGAAAATGCTTGTTTGACAGGCTATGCAATGAAACTACAGAATTAGTTTCCCCCATGAATTCTTGAGGTCAGGAGTATAAAAGCCAAAGAAAAGCATCTATATAGGCAACAGAATCTGAACTATTATAGTGCAATTTTTGGCAGCAGCATTGATTCTCAATTTTCCAGATTTAAGTCAAATTCCTATCAATCAGAAGGAAACTAGAAATAGTCTTCACCTTGATTACACTGGATTCTCACATCCTTTCTCTGAAAAAATTTGCCCTAGACAGCGCCTGAGAATAATTAGTCTTTCTTAACATGGAATCTGATGTAAAATGACTATGTTGATGTTCCCGTAAAATTTTTATTGTCAAAGATACCATAAACACAACTCCTAGCTCATTTTAAAGGCCGCATTCTAAAGTCTAAATTTTGTGTCAATGGCTTCTCTGTACAATTAGCTAAACTAGAATCGCAGCCCTGCTTTATTTTGGAGTCAAGTTCTCTGTTTCATGACCATTAGTTTAAAAAAAATTAAAAAAAAAAAGGAAAGAAAGAAAAAGGTATGACCATTAGGAAGAGTGCATAGCTTTCAGGAGAAGCTCATGGGAAAGTGGTTTTTCAGAAGCATGCTGGAAAGATTATCCTGGGAAAACTGAAACATTTATTCATGATAGAAGAAGCCTTTCTCTTTATTCCAGCCATCAAATACCTGAAATAGATTTGTAGTCAGCACATCACAAAATAGATAAGCCTGTAGTCAAATTTGCTTTTATCATTTAAGTATATGATCCTGTTTGGCAATGTTATACCACTAAACTGAGTTCACATTTCAGTCACAACTTTGGCATGCTACATATCTCAGATAGCCTATTCTGCTTCAGTTTTCAAGCCTGACTACCATCATGTCATTTTGCTTTTCATTGCTATCCCTAAGAGGAGACAATAAAGCTTTCCTATCTTACAAAGAGTTACCATCAACAAATTTAAATGCTGAAATGCCACTGATCATAAGAATACAGAATACTTTTCTGAAATAAGAGATTCAGACAGCACTATTTTTTAAACAGAATATTAAATGTTCCTTTCCATAAAAATCTACTGAACCAAATATAACTGCAAGCAAGAGAAACCAGACTCTGGCAAGTCTAGACAAAGGCTGGATAGGATGAAAAACACAGAAGCACGTTTGATACTACAGAGCTACTCTCCATCCCTATCTTGAAATTTCATAAATTTTAGCATCTTCTTCACATGGCATTTCAAAGGTAGTCCATTAGATACATACTTGTGATCTTATAGCCCCCCAAAATGGCAAAAGACTGTTATGAACATACTGTTCCTCCCTCCATGGGATACAGCGGCTGTAATGTTTATGAATGTATGTCACAAACCCCAGCTGGCTCTCTCCTTTTCTGTCTGAATCTGCTCTTAACATAATCTCAGAGCACTAGACCAAACCATGGGACATTATGATAAGGCTATGAAACAGTCAGTCGTTCCGGTAATCCAAGGCAAGTTTTTCTCATAATGGAGGAATCTGCGTTACAATTATGCGATAATGGGAAGATAGCCCTAGCACACCACTTTTTCTTCTGCTAAGAAAAAGCAAATAGTACCATGAACTACAGTTGCTATACAGTAACTCTGTAACTCTGCTTGCTGGAGCTGCTCAGTGTGTTTTCTTGAAAAAGAAAAAAAAATTACGATGACTGAAATTGGAAGCTAAAAAATACCCACTTAAACATGAGCTTGACTTTAAAACAAATACCTCAACTTGGACTTAGATTGCTTTTTAAATACACAGCATTGATAAAAATTGAAAAATATTTATAATTAATTCTAAATTGAAAGAGGGGGGGGAGCTTCCTCTCCTAGAGGAACAACTCTGCAAAACCAAGGTGGATTCATGAAATGCTCTGGTGTTCATGAATCTTCATTTTTTTGATAAATCTTTTGGTCAAAATTCAGGTGTAGCTATAAAAGAATGACATACTGTACTGAACTCAGTGGATCATCATAGTATGATGGGGTAAGAATACTGGGCAAGGCTAACACAGCTGCTATGTAAGATCCATACAAGGGGGAAAAACAAAGCCAAAAACAAGCCCTACATCAACGTCTGTGGTGGGTCAGCAGGAATCTTATGCAAGGGCTAGCACGCTATGAATAGTCACATAAATCAAAACCCAGTTTTTGTCACCTGGGCGTTCACAGTCATCAAGTGCCCTTCTTGTAGGTCTTTGTGGATTGGCACTGCCGACTGGGGAAGAGCCATGGAGCATCTCAGCACAGAGTGCCATGGACACAAAGAGGCCAGAAGAGAAACAGGCTCTGCTGTGGCAGTCTCACACTCAGCCTCCCCCAACGAGGATACCCATCGCTCGGCACAGTCACTTCACAGAGTACCGCAGCCTCAGAACAAAGAGAAATAAAAACGCCTCCTCCCACCCCCGAGCAGCCTGTGTCTCTGAGCAAGCTCGAGGAGTCATTTGAGAAAGGACTGCAAGAGTATTCCATAGCAGATTTGAATATTAAACAAGCAATTTTATTCTCCCTGGCCCTGCAGACTATCAAGAAAATTGTTGCATTACTCAGAGTTGTCCTACATACATTGCTACTCACATACTAAATACCTATTTAACCTGAAGTTCAGGTTGCTGAAATAATTAACACAATCCTACATTAAACACCAATATTACAGTCTAAGTAAAACAAACAAACTAACGTAAAACTCCAGGACTGAAAATGATCAGGGATGTTATTGCATATAAAGTACAATTAATGCTGCAGAGCTGTTACAGAGTCTTTTTTCAAACACAGGAGAACTACCAAAAGAGCAGTCCCTCTGCTCCCGCTTACAGTCACTAATCATGCATTTCAGAGTTAGGCGGTGTCAGAAGAAAGGTTGCCTGTGCAAAATTAATCCGGTCCCTTTGGGTATACACATTATGATACAGTCTTGTAATTACACATTCACACACTGTTTTTCCCCTCAGGACCACTGCTGTATTCAGTTCACAGGAAGGAAGAGGACTCTGCTAAAAATCAGCTGGGCAAGCTTCTCTTTCTCTTTCGTTTCCTCTTCCAGGGTTGATACGTGGTCCTGCACCGCTGAATTTACTGCCTGCTGCCCAACCTTGCTCCAGTAACAGAATTAGCATCCTCCTGGGCTTTTCAGCAGGGCTCATCACTGTGATACTCTAATGGTTCACATATATTAAACGATTTATTTTCTGAACACCTCTCTGGCTGAAGTAGCATTATAACTGCTTCTATTTGCCAAACAAGGAGCTGCATCATTTGGAACTTCAGGTGTGAAGTTCCCACTCACTTTCAGCAGGCATAAACCAAGAGTTAATGAATTCAGCTGAGCACCCGGAAAAAAAAAAAAAAAAAAAAACACATGAAATCAGTGCCCATTTGTGGAGGTCTGGTTTAAAAGATTTATCTAGCATTCTTATATAAAACTTATGGCAGGCAGGGAATCCAGGTTCACAAAGGAAAATTTAACTGCCTTGAGCCTGAAACTCTCTTTCTGAGCTGCCTTGTGCCATTCAGAAATGTTCAAATTTCACAGCAGATTAAAAGGCATTTTACAGAAAAATGAGCTCCATTACTGCATAGTCTGGAATCACTCCCTCTCCCTCCCTCGGTCTCAGAAATTTGTATCGCATTGGTAATGTGCTTCCCCAGCATCACCGTTTGACTCCGTTTGCTCCACTGCTCTCTTTCTTACTCTGGATTCTTCACTATCCCTTAGATCCACACCACATGCCCGAGCTTCAAGCTTTCCCAGTCTCTCCCCCTCAAACAATTTATCCTGAATTTGGCTTGTTTTGTCTAACCGTTCTAATCTACTTTTCCTTCTTTTACCTCAATCCCTTCTTTTTCCACCAAAGTCCCTGCACTGTCACTGCCAGGTCATCCTCTGCACCTTTGTCCAGTTCGTCCTTCCCCTCGTTTGCCGAATCCATCTCTCTGACTGTTTTTCACAATCAGGCTCTTCCCAAACCCTTTTCAACTTTCATTGCTCTCTCCTCATCATCTCTTCCCCTACCACTAGTTTTGATGGGAGAATAATTTTATTCCACACACACTCAAAATCCTGTTAAAATTTCAGACAGACATGGTATCTCTTGACAGTAAGTTGTAGGAATATGCAACTCCTGCTGGTCTCTGCAGAGTCTCATACCTGCACAAATAAATAACTTTAATACAATTTTAACAAAACTTTCATGTCATTTTAGTGAAAATTAATATTTTTACTTAATAGCACATACAGGGGGAAGGAGACTGCCTTTCAGCATCAGCCTTTTAGGTACAATGCTCCTCTGAAAGAATACTTACATCTGCAGGAGCTGGGGACGGTTTTATGCCTAAATGTCTTGTGGTATGATGAAACCTTATATTGACCTATGCACTTCTTCAGCCAGGGACATTCAGTCAATTTTCTTATATAAATCGTATCTGTTTGTGATTTTCAAAGTGTGAATAGTAATGGAGTTGCATTTATGACGCTTAATTTGATTTTTAATTTGGCCTCTGTGGGTCAGTGCCTCAGAGAACTGCTGCTGCTGATAGGCATCATCATGTGAAGAAATCTGCATTCAGGCCAGCTGTGTTTACGTATCATTCACACTGGTATCACACAATGGAGAAAATCACAAATTTGTCTCTAATTGTGGCAGCTGTGTTCAGTGAAGTGTCCAAATTAGAAACGACCTATAAAAGACTGTATTACTTGTAAAAGGAATGTGCTCTGGGGAATTTTCTACACAATGGAATATTTTGGGAGCAAGCTTTCAAAACAAATAGGAGATTACACATGAATAAAAACCATGAATGATGCATGCAACTATGAATGAACTTTTCTGAATGTATCATTGTGCCCTTTGATAGAAAATATTTCTCAAAAGTCTCAAAACATTTGAGTTTCAAGTCCCAGTAAAACTGGATGAAGCAGGACCTCACAAAAAAAATAATATTAAAGCGCAGTTTTTAAAGACAAAGGTAAGACTATTCTGCAAACATTGAAGCTAAAGCTCTGTGTACACTGAAAGGAAAAATATAGCTTCTGCAGCATAGATTGTCAAACCAAAAAGCATTACCTCATCAGGAGATCTAAATCCAGGAATTCCAGCCAATTTGCTAGTCTACCTGGCGATTTTGTCAGTTGAATGCTGGATTTATTTATAAATTACATCTAAAGTCTTCTGTTGTGCCACACAGACCTCACTGACAGAAGGATTTACTGAAAATGCTGTGCTGGAATCAATGAAACTCATCTCATAAAAACAAAACAAGACAAGAAAATTCACATATGTTTTTAGATATACCTTATTTATTTTTTTTTCAGTTCATTTTTTATTCAAAACATTGGCTTCCCCGAAGTTTCACTGTTTTCTATATGTTCAAGAAAGTAGATTTGTGGAGATTTCAGCATTCAGTATTTTTTCTATTTCATATAGTCTGCACCACAATTATAACCTGGCGCTTGCTTCACTGACTGCCTAAAATACTTATAGAAGAAAATAAATTTAAAATGACTGAAGGCCCTCTTGACTTCCAGAATAAAATAAAAAAAAGTTTTAAAATTTTTGAGTGAATCACACTCTGACAATGTTTGGAATATGAATGACGTGGGTCTGGGTTACAGCAGCTTTGTTGCAGAAAGATTTAAATAGAACATTCAATTTGTGGCTCGGTACTGCAGCACTCTGGGCATTTTTTTGCCAACTCCCCAAAATATGACTGAATTCTCTATCTCCTAAATATAAATTCCACCCTGAAGTAGATCATTAAGGTTATCTTTATATAAAGCAATCCACAATGTAAGGAAATCTGTATGATATTCCCATAGACTCAGAAACACAGTCTAGATGAAATCCTCATAAGAGGCCACCTTTCTGCTTGAAGAAAGCTCACTCAAAGACGTATTAAAAATGGGGTTTGGACAAAATGAAATGGTTCTCCAAAAAGGTAGTTTCGCCTGAGACCCATCTCAGTCTTTTCCAATGGATGATGGAACAGAAAGGACAAGAATTGCGGATATTCCAGAGGAAGGATCAGAACTCAGTGATATTGGCAATTTCAAGGACTAGCCCAAATTCAGTCCTATGAAATTTAATACATACAAGCGTGCTTGGGCAAAAAAATATCAAGCATACCAATATATGAGTAACGGCATGCCAGACAGGAATAGGACTAGGAACAGCAACAGATTATGATCAAAGCGGGACCAACAGCACGGTGATGTTGCGCATATGCATCCAGAAGTAAACCTTCTGGTGTGCTTACTTAGTGCTGACACAGCTGGAATACTATCTCTGTTGTTGCCCAAATCATAGTAAGATAGTGATAGGGAGATCAGGGAGAGTCCAGAAAACAGTGGCAGAAATGGTCAGATCGGGTGTTTGGAAACACAGCACTATGAGGAAGAACTGGAAGACTTAACATTGATTCAACATGGACTATGAACAAGAAAGGACAGGTAAACAGCAATGCATGTATGAAGGCAGTTGTTATGAAGAAGACAGGAAGAGCATTTTACTAAATTCTCTAAGTCTGCTGCAATAATACTATATTAAGCATACAAATAATAATTGGATACTGGGTACTCACCCACTATGGTGGTTAGTACTTCTAGCATATTATTTTTTCCCCTAGACTAGTTAAAGACCCAACCACGTAAATCTAGGACTGAAATACTATTATGCAGCACATTGACAGAAACATAAATTACATAAACAGGTCTGAGGTTAGGTCTGAGGTAAACATTTTCTGAGGTTAGGACTAACTTCAGCATTCACAGGAGGAAGATGTGCATGCCTGAAAGATGTAGGTGCTGAGCGAGTAGAGAGAGGCCCATAAACATGCACTATACTCAGACACAGCTTGGACTGTTGAAGGAAAGAAACATATTTCTGTTGATGTTTCATATAGAGGTTTCAGGATGTAGTGAAGCATCACCACCTCTGTCAGGAAGGGCCATCTTTCTGGGACAGGTATCCATCGCATCATTATGCATAGTCCTGCCGTCTGCACAACTCAGACCCTGCAGAAAAGGTGGTGTGATTCAGGGAAAACTGGCTTAAACACTCTTCTGTAACCTTTCTGTTCAAGCCTGGACAGGTTTCAATCACGTGTCTTATGCTGTCTGAACTAACCTCTGCCTCAGAGCAGAGGGCAAGATCCTTTTGCAGCTTCTAGTGAAGACCTTGATGTACATCCTCCAACTGTGTCTTCAGAGAACAAGCCGTAGCTGCAGTTCCTTTCACCAGGGAGGCTGGCTGGGTCACGTTCCACTGACGACTTCTTGCAATAAAGACTCACTCACATAAATGGGGCACCCCACAGAGAATAAAAGGATAATAGGATCTCCCGTGCTTGAATAAGAGGCTGAAGCTTTTATTCACATTTCAACTTGCTTCATTAAAAAATCCTGATTACTTCTGGAGTGTGGTCCTATCTCCCTTGGGACAAATATGCCACGAGAACAAAATTCATTTTCACTGTGACTCTCTGTTAGCAGCAATGTCTTGCTTTTTGTTGTCTCAATGGGAAAACAGTTTGTGCAACAAGTGCTAAAAATGCAAGCAGTTTAAATCTAAGAGAAGGCACTTCTTTGCACTGAATAATGGTCAAAACAATAGATTTGTGAGAAATATATCTTAAAGTTGACTTCTTTGGAACAGTTGCAAAATGCATATGATATCTTCACATGTTTGAAGAAAGGCTGCATTTTGATGAAATACTAATCCTCATGCCTGAACAAAAGGCAGAGATTTCTTTTTTCCATTTGCAGTGCTGTCATTAGAATATCAATTTTAAGAAAAATAAAAAAAAGAATAGAAATAAAAAGCCTGTAATTTATAGAGAAACTCCGAAACTGATAGGTATACTTTTAACTTGCCACTTTCAATTCTTCAGCTACACATATTTTTTTCAAACACAACTAGCTAGTTTGCTGGTTTAATTATGTATATAATTAAAAAGCATTGTTGTGAATTTAGTCTCTACTATGTTCACTGTGTTTAGTACTCTGTAGTTGTCTTTCATGCTGCAACATTACTTCAGACCACCCTGGACTGAAGTGGATGCTTTTTTGCTGCCATGTAATCACACACCATTCAATCATTTTAGAGTGCTATCTACTTCTCACTCTCTTCAGCAACTCTAATGGACGACTTGTCCATTCATTCCAACTTCACGATGTATTGCACCCAATAATACACGTTTCCATCTGACTAGCAGTAAGTAATATGGAAGCAATACAGACATTTGCATTGCATTCAGCTCACTCACAGCAGTGCAGTTGATCCGACACAATTCTACCTGACACGGTGTTCATTTATGTGAGTTCAATTTGCAGCCTGTATTTGATTTCTCCTTACAAAATTTGTTGTGAAGCTTGCTGGCACTTTCTTTTTTTACCAGATTGTTGGAAAATTACAGGTCAAAGACAAAATGTAAATATAAAATCCATGTACACAAGGGTAATAATTTTTTTACTGGCTTTGTTTCCTTTACAGATGAACCAAAATTTAAAAGCAGAGGAAAAAGAATTGTCTTCATATTTACATAACAGTAAGTCAACATGTGCATGTTTCTATTCTAGTATCGCTACTGAGACTTAGAGGAAAACCTAAGGCTAGGATTTTCTCTCATGGTAAATCTTCACAGAATAAAAATAGACTTTTTCTTATATAGCTTAAATCTTTGGAACCATATATTAACTCAAATATACAGAAAGTGCACATGAGTTCTGTCACAACAAATCAACGAGTAAGAGACACGGAGAGAAGACAAATGCAGTGTGAAGAAAGGAAAACAATACTTGCATCACTTAAATATTTACATTATACATGAAAAATACATCACATGCCCCTCAGTTTACGTGGTCCGACAGTTTTAAAGCACAGGAGGCTGATGTGGATGAAGGTATCAGGACGCTGAACAAACCCAGAGATAAAGTCTTTTCATTGAACAGTGCCTGGAGCTATTAATTGGAGAAGATTGCTACTTGACTACATCTAGCCTAGCAAATACTTTTTTTTTTTTTCCATTCTTCCCTTTTGAAAGCAGGCAGAGAAAAAAGAAAGGCTGGCGATGAAGATGAATGGGGTTATCACCAGAAGCCTGAGAGAGTTCTGAAAAGGAAAAAAATCACAACATCTGTGGTTTGTGGGTTGTTTGTAAAAGTAGCTGAGCTGAACAGCATTTCCCAAAGCTTGGGAGAAAAGATTAAGATTCATGTGAGAGTAAAGATGTGCTTTGAAGCTTTCTTGCTTTTTACCATTTGCTTTGCTGACCCTTAAGCAAGCAGCTAAATAACGTTCTGTTTTGAATAAATTACTTCTGACTTGCTTTAATTTACTCGCAGGTATGAAAAACAGGACCAAGATAGTTGAGCTGGAGCACTGAGGTGAGAGTGGCATACACCAGAAGTGAAGCCCTTCAAAAGTCACATAAAAAATTATTTTGTTCTTCTTTTACCCAAAGTGACTGAGGCACTTCTAAAGTACAGCTGAAATAGCCTTCTTAAAGGCTGTAAAGCAGCAACAATAACAACAAAAAATAGAGTCCTTCCTGCGTTTCCCATTGCCATTTAACACACATATGGATGGATGGCTTCTATTAGCATCACAGGAGAAATCCATCTACAATTGATAGCACCTAGTCCACTGTGCAAAGGCTGCAATCACACATCATTGTTCAGTAGCCCCTCCACTCAATAGCCAATATCAAAATGTAGTATTCAGAAACCTGTATAAAGCATACAGGTTTCACATGCAGTGCATAATACAAGGCAAAATATCTCAGCACAGTGACTCAAAAACCCAACACATTTAAACAATGAAGTGCCCAGAGCTTGGTCACCAGCCACACTTAGCACAGGGATGTATCTGACATCCCATTTCCCTCCTAAGCTCAAGCAGCTGACTCAGTGCTACAGACCGGCATCTCAGGCCACCAAAGACAAAAAGCCTCATCCTCTGCCCAAGAAGAACTGCCCCCGCCTCCAAAAACCTACCCAAGAAACCCTTCCTTTTTCAAATATGGGAGTATTTTAAATTATATTTTAAAACACAGCTGTGTTTTACACTCAGCTGAGACTAGTCTGTAAGGTTACATCTTCGTGATTAAAATCACTCTCAGACAAGGGACACATCCAATTTTCTTCTTCCAGCATAAGGCATTTCAAAGCCGAGCGTGCTGCAACCACCAAGTTAAAATGAAACTGAAAATCACCCTTTTCTTATTGAGGCTGAGACTACTGAATGAATCCACAGAGATTTCACAGAACCAAGGGTAAAGACCTCAGGACTGCCTCCTCCCAGCACGGTTCTTGCTTGAAACACGTGACTGTTATATAAAAGACAGGTACTACCATTACTTTCTCTGATGGGTCCATTTAAAAGAGTGCCTACCCCTGTCTCCTCATGTGAAGGGCCTGAATCCATTATTAATTACCAACAGTTATCCTAGTGTATTAATAGTGTGTGGTAGAAGTGCTACGGATGCATTACCATGCTGCAACCTTCAGCTGTTCTTTAAAACCTTTTGAAAAGTACTTTTGTCATAATCAGAGACATTAAAATGCTCTTATTAGTGGAAGACCTGCTGCTGATGTTCATTCTCTGCAACTGGAAAAGCATTAGAGGCTGGACTCTCTGAACACAACAATTTTGAATGGTGTCAGTGTTAAAACTGATCATAAACTCTGTCAACGCTCAGTGTGAAAAGACACAGTTTCGGAGCCAAATCTTGCTATAACTCCTGTCAGTGCCTCCAAGTGATGTAGGCTGTAATGGTTTCCTCAGTTGCCTTCCGTCTGTAGAGGGAAGGCAAGGACTGAGTAAAGCAGCGCAGACTTGGGCAGGGGTAAGCTCCTGGGAATAACTGCTGCAGTTCCTCTTCCCCATTCCCAGTCACACTGTCTATGGGTTGCCACTGAAGTCAACCACTCGAATCAAGTAATCTTGCCCAGCTGCTAAATTGAATTTACGGGCACAGACTGAATATTCCCCCCCCTACCCGTGGAAAGATGCTTAAAAAAAAAAAAAGGGAAAAAGAAAAGGCTTATCACATATACTTCTGACACACAAAAAATGCAATAATCAAGTCCTTTAAAAGACCCTTGACCGTCATTTACCACCCATGCAAATCACACGTCAATACTAAATAGCCAAACCCCCCAAAAGGCAGAGTATTTTCAGACCTCCCTCATTCAGATTTGTGTTTACTGACATCTACTGGTTGTTCTGACTCGTATCTTCATTTGCCAGTGGAATTAGAGGTGGGTCAGTTCTGCACTGCAGCAACTTCAACAACATGAGCCACATAAGGGAAAACCGGTCCTTTCTGTCCCTATGTATAATACACAAAATCTAATTTGCACGCATTACTTCTAAAAACTATCTTTCTAAAAGTATGATTCATTGATAAGGTACCTATTAAAATATTTCAAGTAAAAGGACCCACGGTGGAATACAGTTGCCAAATTCAAAATCAAAATTTGTGAAATCCAAGGAGAATCCTCCTTTAACCAGGCAACATGTGCTTTACAAAGAAACACTGCTTGTAGAATACAGTTAATAAAACGATCTATTGGACCACAATAATTAGTTAGATGATGCTATCACAGTGTAATTTGCAAATTTATACAGAAACAGATCACTTTGCTCAGTATGATTCACTAGCACCCATTAACTGTTTAGAAAAAGAATACTTTCCTCCAGCTAGTACTCTACAAAAAATTTTAGGCAAGCAGAAAATAACCAATATTGACTGAAAAACAACAGATGACACATTTATTCAATGTGATCAATGTTGCAGGAATTCTTCCAACTGAAATCTCAATGGTTTTGTCACCTCTCCTGAAAGACAGCAATTTTAGGGAAGTTGCACATCCTTCTGTTGTGCCTCAGTATTGGTTAAATACAGTCTGGGAAACTCTACCGCCTCTTGATTCAAAATCAAGAAATGTTCTCTGAAATACTGTCTGAAAGGAGAAGTTGTCAGGGCTGGCTCTGAGTAAACGCAGCTAGTCAATATGAATGCCAAAATTTGATTCACCTTTAAAGAATTTCAGAATAAAAAATTTTCTTTGTTATAAAAAATTCTGCTAGGACTTGAATTAATCTTCCAAGAGAAATATTCAGAAGCTTACCACTTTGTTTAATACTAAGTTAACTAAAGCACTCACAGGAATGTTTCACAGGAAACAGTTTCTCTGAGATTAACTTGCGAAGAGCCCATAGATGACTTAGTCTATGATGTTAGGATGTTTTCCTACCAAAACTGACTGTTCTCCTAAAATCAGCCAATGCTTTCTGACATCATCAAAAGTAGAGCAAGTAGCATGGCTCATAACAAAGTGGCATTCTCCCACTAGCAATGAGGAAAGAATTTCGGTTTCCTGAAATTTCAGTTTTTCCTTTCTCTCTTGCACACTGAAATCTTCCAATAAAAGTATCATAGACATTAAAAGTATTTAACTCCATCACTGTTCTTAAATAGGTAGCTTGTAAAATATAACAATAGAATATTGGATAGGTGTCTGCTTTAAATGAATCATGCTTTCATGAGATCAATTCCTCAGTGGAATAATTTTAGATACCTGGATTATTTAGGTCAAATTTCCTAAATTTTAGAGAGGAAGAGCTAGAAAGAGCTACTGGTCTCTTGTGGATGAACACTTGAAATAGAATACTCATTTATGAAGAGCGATGCAAAAGAAATATGCATCAAACTGAAGGCAAATCATGGGGTTTCAGGAAAAAAAGTCTCAAAGAAACCCAGGAGAGATGAAGAATATCTGAGTACACGCTTAAGAGTTGGGCAGTTCACTATCAAAAGCAACTCAGCTTCAGTTCATACATTCATAGTCTAGTGATGAATCAGAAAAATTCAAATTAATATTCTAATAAACTAAGAAGCGTTTATTTAGGCTTATCTATATTCTGTACCACATGCTGAGAAGGGGGTTCCAAAATTCTGTTATCACCCTTCTCTGAATATATACAAAAAAAAGTTTTTACAGTGTCAGACAATCCTGAATGCCAGAAAATTCTCATGGTGTTGCATTGCCAAATAATATTCCTTTTGTTCCATTCTGTTAGGTCCTACCCAAGATGGCAAGGGCAAATTAGGAAGCTTAGTAATATCACAGATAAATGCTCCTTTTAAATATGGAAATGCATTCTACAGCTCCCAAAATAAATTCTCAGATGAACACACATCATCCTGTGAAGTTTAATTAACTAGTGTTTGTTTTTTTAAAAAACAGCAGCCTTTTTGGAACAGCATATAGAAGCTTCTTCAGCTGGCTACTGAAATGTTCAAGGCCTAATTTTCCCTCTGTGAAAAAGACATACTGGTTTCTGAAAACTTCACTGGTCAAATCCTCTAGCATGAAACTATGAATGAATTATAAACCAACATATTTTCATGAATAAAATATCATTGGCACATAACTTTGCTAATAGAACTGAATGAGGGGTAATCCACTAACTTAACTGGAGAATCAAGCATCTCGTATTTTGGCCTGATTTTTTGTTTATGAGTAACTTTAATTCTATCATCTAATCCTTCATCCGTATCGCTAAGACAAAATTGCTTTCCAGTATGTAATTAAAGTTTTATCTTTTAGGACAAAACACTGAGATAAAAAGTCAGTTGTCAGAATGACAAACATTAGCTGCTATTATTGTTTATTACTGGAGAGAGACAGACACCAATGACGTGGTTGCAGTTGTTCTTGGGGGGGATCTTCTGATTCCAGTATGTGAGAAGCACAAAACAGAGCCATAAAGCATGGCACATAGATTACAAGCAGCAAAACATTCATATTTTAACATGTGAGAAGAGTAATTTTAGCACTATGAACAATGCAGCATCATTATAAACATGATAAAGGAGATGACTAAAAGGAAACGCTACTGACAATAATAATTTTCTGTTTCCCTATTTTCTACAAACCATTATGAGTCTTCCTCAGAAACAAGATGATACAGCAGAGATGCTGCGTACCTTGAAGTTCACCAACACCTTGAAGACCTATTATCTAAGAAGCAAAAGCATTCTAAAATCAAAGGCCATTGCTAGTAACCCAGTGCTCTAAACTCCCATGTAAAGAACATCAACACTATCTGAAAACCCAGTCAACACAGCTCCTGAGTTCCAACCAGAAATTAGCAAAAAGCTGTGCAGATCAGGAGGTCTGTAGGTAATACACTGTTTAAAGAAACACCAGCCAAGACCAAACTTCACAAGGTAAAATGAAATCATAGTGCTGTGGATGGATGTATAAACTCATCCTAAATGAACTTAGTGGGATACCAGAAGCAGTGTAACGACATTAACATGGCAGACTACATTGGTTAAAATGCCTGAGAGGAGAGCTACTCTGAGTGCCTAATATAGCCCCTTTTTTAAAGGGTTACTGCAGAAACAACTACTTTCAAGACCCCGACTCTGCCTTTGCATGATTGTATAGACTGCAGTTCATTTTTTGTAAACAGATGAAGCATATTTTTTTAAGGAAGAGCGGTTATTTCAGGAGCAATATATATTTTAAGAGTTTGTAAACAAAGGTAGCAAAGTATGTCACTGTAAATAAAGGTAGCAAAATTACCCAGTGGCTATTTTAGCCACCTTCAAAGATGGAGATAAGCAGAACATATCGGCTAATGTTGAGAAGAAAAAGGTAATTATATGTTTGTCCATTATAGAAAAAGGATACTCAGTTTCCCATCAGTGCCATCTTCGGGCTTTTGTCAATAAGACCAAAAATCCAAGTAATAACAGGCTATCACAGATTTTTTGGGATAGGTTGCCTTTTAGAATTACCACACCAATTACACATAAAATTACAGAACAGTTTGCCTTCCCACCAATTACACCAACTTCCCTATTGCTGACTGTTGTCATTTATTAATAAACATAACCTTGCTCTAGAGCCTTTTATTGGTAAATCTCAAAGCGCTTTTTAGTATTGGTATTGTTAACTCTTTATTCTTGGAGACAGTGAAGCAGAGGAGAAAGTGATTTCTTTGGTTTCTCTGGCAAGATACTCAAGGGGGAAAGAAAGAAAGAGGGGTGATTAAGGATGTTCTTCAAAAATGACAGGGAGTTCAGTATTAAAGATACTATCCAAATAGCAAGATCTTTGACTTCAATGTCCAAATCATACTCTTTTAGCTCATCCCGAGCAGAAATCTTAGACCTCCTGAAGGAGTGATGAAATGTCCTGTCAAATTTCTACCTAAAAAACAAGCAGTGTCTTTTAGAAGAGGCCTGCTTTACTTGGACAATAGTGGGAAGAAAGATACTAAATTCAAAATTGAGCAATAATAATCCAAGAAGAATTTTTTACCATGGTTTACTTTTAGTAAGCCGTGCAGAACCACACTGGAAACCTACAGTATTCCATCACCTGAAGGAGTGACAGAATGAACTCAAGCATCTGTCTCATACTTAGAATCCTGTAATATTTCAAAAGACACCTCTTTCCCATGTTTATTGTTTCTCAGTGATCACAGGTGAGGAATATCATAGTCAGAAAGACAGATTTTATTTAGTCCTGCAAATAAAGTCTGGAATTTGAAAAGCAAGCGGTGTTCCTCATGATCATTTATCAGCAGGATTTTGACATTCACAACTTCATTAAATAACTTTGCCAGTGACACAAGACAGACCAATGTTCTTGTTATCCTGCAAGGCACCATCACTATCAGCATCACTGAAAGGGTGAAAGGTTTCCAAAAGAATGGGTCTTTTTATTAAAGGGAAGGAGCCGCAATTTAATTCTGAATACACACGCAGAGAAGACTGATGAAGAAAAGAACATTTAAGAAAGCACAAAAAAGCCACCATCACCAGCGTGAGCCCCATTTAAACAATACAGACATTATTTAATCATGTTCCTATTTTAAATCGTACCCCCAAATTCCCTTTAGAGCTTTTTTTGTGACATTAAAGATAGTTCTCACCCCAAGGAGTTTATGATCTAATATAGAACAAAGAATCCCATGGAAAAAGATATTGTTTTAACTAAAAATAACAAAATATATGATTCTCATATCTGTTTTAGATGTATAATGAAATAATGGTCCGACAGCCCAATTAAAACAAAATTTTCTTCAGAATATATGAAGATGGACAAAGTGAAGAGATTTTTTTTTTAGTGCAAGGGAACTACAGTACGTTATAGCAAAACATTTACATTTATTCTTTGATACTGACTGACTGCCATTGGAACAGGTGACCAAAAACCAGAAAAAGCATATAATCTATAGGCAAGAAGCTCACAAAAACTTGTGCATGTTTTCAGGTTATCTATACTCAGACATGCATAAGACTGCTGAAAATATAATAACAGTATGATCATTAGAAAACATAGTTACAATTTTTAAAAGGTTGGTAACGCTGGATTGCCTTCACAAAAGAGGATGGATTTGTAAAACTATAGCATTCTCTCTGTCAAATAGATGTTAAATCCTTTTTGAAAGTACTTATCTAATCTGAAGGCTATTATATTCTTTTTTTTTTTCAGGTTCAGGTATCATTTATTTATTTCCAAAACACAACACAGAAAATAAGATGCAGTGACATGGCTAATATCTGAATTTAGTACAAATACATTCTGAGATCGGATTGCCATTATTTTCGACTTCAAAAAAAGAAGGGGACACACTGTTCTTGGATGTGCAACTGCTACTCCTAATGAATTCCAAAGGCATGAAAAAATGAATCAGTGGGAGCTATATGAATAAAGAAATACAGCATGCCTATGTGGAACCTCTCCACCTCCCAAATTGCTGATGAAACGTAAGAACATTTGGAATTAACTTTTCAGAGAGGACTAGGTGAAGCTACAATGAGAGGAGACTTTAGCAGAAAAGAAATCCATGATGGACACCAAACATTCAATATAAATTCTCCTGCAAAAAAAATGGCCACTTCTGTGCCTAATGAAGCTGAACTTCTCTGCAAACTTTGCCTTTTCTGTGCCTGCAGAGTTCGTCTAAATGTCTTAACCAGGGTAAGTGGAGGTAAGCCCTTACTCTGCAGCTTGTCACTCTTCATTGAAAGAGACTGTGGAGCTGCTCCAGAGTGAACTCAGTGACAGAACTAAACATTCGGGATCAACTGAGAGTAGCGTATTTCCGTGTGAAACAGCCAGGGCAAACCTGCCAAGTCTCACACAATCTGCATTCAGCATGAGACTCCTGCTCCTTCTGCAGTCTCCTGTTTCCCTCTATGGTACCAGCCATCAAGGGGAGGATTTGCCTCAGTCTGGCATGTTGAGTATGACTCCATGACTTGAGCTTACTAAATGGTACAAGCACCTAATTCTCCCCTGGCTCATCGAAGGACCCTGTAAGCTGAACAAAACCCTCCAGTGAATTTCCATAACCCGTGTTTTCCGGAGCTGCATGCGCCTGGCAGGTGGGCCTTGCCATGTTTCAGGGATGAGGTGTGACAATGTGCTGAAATGCAGCACAGTGCAAAGTGGCAGGGCTCTGTGCTCAAAGAAACCCCAGGAGAATCCAGATTTTCCTCTGCTACTGCCTAACATGGCCCCTCTCCATCAAGTGACCTTGCACACATGAACAGCACATGAACAGCTGCACACAAGCAGCCAGGTGCACATTTCCACATACAGGTCTTGCATGTTGAATGAGAGATAAATGGAGATATTTGCTGAAATTCAGAAATCCACTTAAGAAGAAAAATCAAAATCATGGAACTGTAGAATAATGTCAGCAGGAAAGGCCTAATGGAGGTCATCTGGTTCTAAATGGGACCAACTTTTAGGTTATATCAGGTTGCTCAGGACCTCGTCCAGTCAAATTTTAAATGTCTGCAAGAATGGAGACCCCGCAAGCTCTCTGTGTAACCTGCCCTCATGTTTGACCACCCTTAAGGTGAAGAACTTGTTCCTTATGCCTGGTTGAGGCTCGTGTCCATTGCTTCTCATTCTTTCACTGCAGACCTCCGAGTCTGTCCTCTACCATGAGGTAGTTGAAGTCAGAAGTTAGATTCCCCCTCCTCTCTTCTTCTTCAACTCTTTTTTTCTCTTCATACATCACATGCTCCAGCATCCAAATATACATCATAGATATAAAGCAAAACGGTTACAACTGCTGGTTCTGTTTCTAATATTGATTCTGTTGGCCTCTGTGATACAACTGAATATGCAATACAATATAAGCAAAAGTGTTTCACCAGTGCAAAGTTAATTGGGGTAACTGTACTTTTCTCATAGTATACCTATACCACACTATGAGCACTTGTGCTCATATTGGTGCTACATTTGTTCCTGGAGGATGCTGAGATTTTTGGTAAGCTCTGAATTATTTTCAGCTGACCTGCAGAACAACTTGCCTCTCCTTCCTAAACATCCACAGGGTTGCAGGAAGGCAACAAAAAACTACCAGTAATGCAGCGGAATTAGCTGGTGTCTGCTCCACAGGGCAGTTACGCCAACAAGCAACGAACTGACCTACCTCAAGTTTCAGTCTATGCTTCCCGATGTGTTTATTAACTCAAATTAGGAAAAAGACACATGGCATTCACCTTAGGGTTTTTATGTATGGACATAACTTGCACATTAATAGTCCCAGACTTTATTTTGAAGAAGAGCAAACAACACACACACAAAGGAAAAGAAAGGCTCCAAGATTAAACTGAAAGGCTGCACAGATTAATCTTACTGTGCAGTTTTGCTCTCCCTAAATGGTCAGGGATAAGATCTGACTCTTAGAATAGATTTTCAGACTTAACTCAGAATTTCCTAGTTTGGTCAAAGCAGTTAATTTAGAACCCCCCAGTGACTAAAATGTAATCTGCAGCTTTCATTGTACAAGCTATTACACAGATTGAATGCTATTATCATTTTTCTTTGTAATATAGGCTGCTGGAAAGTATATTTCTTTTTTTAATTGTGCAGAACTTAGGAAGCGGGATGCTAAAAGACCTTTTTTAGACATTCTTGATAAAATCCCACTAAATCAGCCCCACGTCACATCATGCATGCTCAGTATATCTGCATGATGAGGAGGGGTTCACAGCAACTATTATCACAATGTACATCACAACTTAATACTACCAGAGGGGCTACATTTAGTGTCCCAGGTGTTTAACCTTGGTACAGAACAACTACTTCACTAATAAAACAGACACAGAGAGCTATACAGAATGGAGAGGGTGGCACAAGTAGGGAAGGGATAAGAACCACTTTTTCTGGACCCACTCCCCAGCTCACACTCTCAAAAGAAGTATGTGCTGCTGATCCAAATAAAGAACTATTAAATGCCAAAAGAGGGGCATCAGCAGCACCACCAGCCAGCTGAATGTGCTTTGTGGGAAGAAATACGCGAAACTATAACTCCAGCAGATTTTGAATTTGCATTTTCTCTGCAATCTGAATTGCAGCTCTCTCCGCAGGCTAGAGAGAGAGGAGCAGGATGTAAGACACACGCCAACAGATTTAATATCATTTGTTTTATTCTAATAGGTAAGCTGGCATGGGTAATTTTCAGATCAATTTTCTTCCCAACACAAATTTCGGTACAGACCTGCAGTAATTCTGTTTCAGTGACTGGCATTGCACTTGTGGAGAGCGGCTGTTATTTAGAGAGGATTCAGACTTTTATCTTGTTACACATTCCACGGTCCACTCAGACGGGTCACAAGTGCAAGACAGAGTGTCCAACAGAAAACCTTCAGGGTGCTAAGGCTTTGCCCCAAAGAAGCAGTGGAGAAAATATATTCCAGAAGGGTCAAGAGAGAAGAGAAAAAAGATAAGGAAACAATTGTATATATAAACTGAATGTTTAAATCTTTTTCCTCCTGGAAATGTAAAATGACAGTTCGGGTGAATAGCTCTCACATGATGCTGTCACCCTTCATTCTGCAACTCCAGCTGAATGACATCTAACAGAAAGCTCTTTTCACCTCACCTTCAGGGATTAGATTTTTGGAGAATACTTAGGTAACTTCTAATAGATGAATGTTAAAGGCATTCCAATCTGTTCTAACTGACAAATGCCTTATAGTTTGTTCCTATATATTGCTAATGCACTGCAGTGTATAATATTAGCTATGAGCTTGTAAAACCTCATTATATCAATATGCAATAAATCACTGTCCTTTCTTACTAGTAAGAAAATGTAGAACTGAAATGCATGATATCTGATATATCATCATTCACAGCACTATCTATGTACAGCCCATCCCTAACATGTATAACCACCATTAAGCATCCTCCCCAGTAGTTTTCAGGACTAGGCTTCTATATGGCAAGCTCTTTGTCAAAAGACAGTATCATAGGTACAGTGTTACACAAAATAATATAGCTATTATTGCTTGCTTGAAGTTCTATTCATTTAAAAAGTAATTTTGCTTCCATCTTGCCTTGCATCACATTTAAAAAAAAACACTACAAATCATACCTGCTCAATGTATGCTAGGTTAACTTCTTGCTATGCATTACGATCGGATCAGATAGACGTGCTGTTCTACGTTATTCAGACAGACACTGGAAAGGCAGAGCAAAACAACACAGTACCACATGGAGATACCAAACTAAAGCCGAATGGTCTAAACCTGATCCAAGGCTGTGCACTCTAATTGCATTAGCATAACGCTTCTTCTAGTATCTGGACTACCCTCTACATGCGCTACATGGTAATTCTTGACCTGAAGAGTCCATGGTCTGAAAAATCAAAGCCATACATGGAAAATGGGAAGAGAAGAGCAGCAAAATACCAGTATTCCTCAAGTCCATGAAGCCTGCCATGAGCACATCAGCATGTTTTAGACCATCAGGGTTAATAGCAGGAATGAAATGACCAGGGTAATAGCAGGCACAGGTTTTGCTCAGCTCATGCAGTTGTGCTTCTGTCGAGATTTGTGATTACTTTCTATATTGCTTGCTAGACGAAGGTAGTGAGAATATTAAAAAGTAACTTAAGCTAGTTACTACTAAGCAATACCATCACATGGTTTTAAAAAGTTGTCTCTGTCCTAGGTATAGCTATTCTGCAAACATACTGCAGAGATTTATTTCCATACCAGTCAGGTTCTTCAGTAAAAATATTACTTTTTAACATCTCTTTTGTACAATGAAAAGCACAAGTTGCAGGTGGGCACACAGACAATCTTCCAGAAGGTGAGACGAGTCAAGGCCAGCATCTCAGGGAGGAGGACAGTTAGACTCAGTGGCAGGAATGCAAATATGTTAGTTACCTGATGTAGAGTTCAGCAGTAGCAATGCAAGTTTTAACCAATCTCAATAGTGTCTAAATGCTTCAATTAAAGTTTCTAAAGCAATAACAAGCATTCAAGTCCCTCTGTTGATCTAGCCTTGTTAAGATCTAGCCATGTGTAAAGGTACTAAGTTGTAGAAAATACCTGCAAGAATGCCAGGCGCCACTCTTTAACATTAAAAAGAAGTTTTGTTTTGTTTGTTTGTTTGCTTCTGCAGAAGTACCTCTATGTGTTTTGTAGCTATTCTGGTACTAAGATTAATCCCTCGTAATAAAATTGATGGGTTATTCTGAAATTTAGGACATTTGTGGTGGCTGGTGAAAAAGCTTTGCAGAGGTCTTGCTTAGAATTTTGCTGCCCTAAAAAACTCAGAATTATGAAAATCTTGTAAATGGAGCTTCCCTGAAAGGCTAGGTGTAGAGGAATGCACCTAGTGCATGAGAAAAGTCTTTTTCCAGCCTGTAGAGTGAGACTGAAACCCTAATTTATCACTCACATTAATACAGTAGATTAGCGTGCTATGTGGCATACATTTCTCAAACCCAGAGAGTCACTGTAAATTGTCAAGACAGCTATTCAGGTAAGTCAGCTAATGCACATGGACACAACTACATGTGATAAGGGATGGCTCCCTTCTGTGCAGGATGCCAGACTGGGGAGGGGGGACGCGGCAGAGTCAGAAGCATGACCTTGCAGAAACGGAGGTCTCTCTCCTAACCTCGATTCCCAAAACCTAGCGGAAAATGGAGAGTCACAGCACAGGATTACTCCGAATCTGCCAACTCTCATTACTGGTGAGGGCTGTGGCAATTTCCCGTGCTAGGCAAGGGAGCAAGCGGGCTCCTTGCAAGCAAAAGAAGAGCAGGGAACGGGGGTTTAGGGTCAGCTCTGCTCAGTTTCCTGCAGTAAGTGGAAATGGGAGGGTGAGATACACTGAGAAGAAAAAAGAGTGCAGAAAGCTCTTGGCGATTATAATCTTCCAAACTGATATCCAGTGCCCACAAGAATTCTTTATCTTTGTTTACACAGATATTATTGCGTCACGCTAGCAACACTACAAAGATAAGGGGCACAAAGTATACATCTAAACATCATAAACCTATTTATATCAAGTACAGTCCATGTACATAGTAATAGTAGTTTTCTGTCAAAAACACACTACGATTTAGCTTTTGTCACTTCCAAGTTAAATTTTTATTGTCTTTTTTTTTTTTTGGAGCTGTTATACTAAGAATAATAGGTCTTCCTTTGGGGTTTGGTGATCTAAAACATGGTGTCTCAGCAATTAGTTTTGTTCGTCTTTTGAGAAAAATACATTAACCAATATCAGGGAAACCCTGTAGTCACTTGGGACAAATTTGGTGACCTAAAACATTGGGTGAGTACAGAAAACCCAGTATAAACCTCAGATGAGGTTGAGGGAAGGACAGTATCACTCAAAATTAAAGAATTTACTGTGAATTGCACAAAACACTTTAGCCTGGATTAACAAAGCGTTTCACCTAGCCCCTGGTGAAATCTGCTGGTTTTGGCAAACGACCCACTGAAAAAAATTTTACCACATCTAGTAGTACTTTGTATTCTGTAAAGCCTAGCAATACTTATGTCCAACAAGAAGATTTGAACCTGTCTATTGGATTTACATCACAGTCGCTTATTAAGGCCCTATCTTGTAATCTGATCTGGGCTAATGGCATGTAGGCTCTCTCTGAATCCTCCTGCCGTGTTAGTGCTACACATGAGTAGGGAGGCTTTTCTCTGCATTAAACTGCATGACTGAAACACTCAACGTTTTTTTCCTTATACTTCAGGAGGGGGGTCTCAGACTGGGATAACCACCGCTGACTCCCTGTAACCTTGGGCAAATCACCTCACCCTTGCATGGCTCATTTTAATCTTCTTTTTAACACGAATAACAACACTGGAGAGCACTTTTATGTCTTTGGATGAAAGACTTAATCTAGTACAAAGTATTTTTATTTAATATCAGAATATAGCTTTCAGAGTAACATCTTATATGGAGTGGAAAATTATGATCTTATATAATCTGTTGTATACGGGCACTGACAGCTTATCCTTGAGGGTCTGGCAAGAAATAACTATGAGAAGGTAATGGCTGTGCAGAATATTTTTCTCTAGCCATGACACATCCCCTAGGACACAAAGGTCTCAGCAATTAGTTTTGTTCCTCTTTTGAGAAAAATACATTAACCAGTATCAGGGAAATCCTGTAGTCACTTGGGGCAAATGCACCCAAAAAGCAATGCCGGTTCTGTATTGGTGGAATATTTTTGTCATTCCAGACCCTAAATGGCCATATTAGCCCCTTACAACATAAGCATAATGAATGAGTTAATAAATAGGAAATATTTTGTGTAAATTCCCTTACAGGCACGGGATTAATTCTGGTTGTATTTTGACCACAATTCAAGCAAGAGCTCAAGCTCAAACTTAGCCAGTAGATCAGTGCAAGTCTACTCCCATTCACACGACCAAGGTAAACTCCTGGATGTTGGTGGAGTGGAAGCTTCGCTCCCTCCATCTGGATAGGAGGTGCACGCTGAACCTGGCCCATACACCTCTGGATATCATGTGGTTGTGCAAGAACCATGGTGGAAGGGCTCTTACATGATACACCACAAAAGCAGAAGGAATTTATAGCATGTGAGCTTTATATGCTCACCTAAAAGTATGTACATTTGCAGAACACCAACCCAACAGCAACCTCCTTCATTCAACACATTTCTGGGGCCAAGAAATACTCCATACCCTAGACCATCAGCTAGACTTAACGAACAGGACTCTCAGTCAAACTCCATCAGCATGGAGTGCGTTGAAGGGAGTTCAGGCTGGAAACCCCAACTGAGCACACATTTATGGAAATGCTTCACCCTACTACTGGGAGGCAAACAGAGCAACTCATAGGTGGGTACCAAGTAAATATTTGCAGGCTGGGGGCTTTAATGAGTTGTTTGCAATCTTCCAAGTCTTTTCTTCAGAAAATGTCTCGGAAGAGAAGACAGTTTATAACACAAGACAGTAGAATATTCTCTGGGAATTTGAGGTATAACAAGCAGACCTGAAGACAACAAAAGCATAAAGAACATACAAGAAAGTGAAAACCCTTCTAAACTAATCACACTGCAAACACTTTCAAGTTAAGGCTGTGCTCCTCTGGTGTATTTCTACATACATTGAAGTGTCTTGGTGGAAAAAAAATTGCATATAAAATAATAATAACCTTTCTGAAAGCATTTTTCTCTAATTTTATAATCAGAAATTGGACTAGAAGAAGGGATAGCCAATTCAGAGATGTGTTCACTTGGAAAAGGGCAAGAGAATCTTAGAAAGACCATTCTGTTTTTATCTGTTTTTTAGTCGCACTTTTTGGTAGCATTCTGGTTATTCACTTTCACCACCAGCTGGCCAAGTCAAGAAACTATGGGTCACACATGGGAGAGCTGATAAATGAACAACTAGAAGGATTTAAATTTAATGTCAGCTTCTCCATTAGAGAAATATTCAAAGTGTGGGAATACAGAAATAGTAAGTGTTGAATCAGAAATACGGTGACACAGCTGGTGTTCCACAAATAAATAACCTAAGGAAATTTGTTTCTACTCAAATGGAGAAGAGATAGTAAATAAATATTACCTGTAAATAAATCTCTTGCAAATGCTTTTGTAAAACAAACAAACCTTTCCAACCCAGTAAACGTAGACATTTATTTGCATGCCACTAAAGCCAAAAATCTTGAATAATTTTGGCCATTAGAGTGTACTTACTCTGCATCTATTTGTCCTTTCCTTTAAATAGAAAGCTAATACTCCATTCTCCCTTGAAGGCTTATTAGAAGATAAAATGCCAAAGGATAAAACAAACACAAATTAAATGGTGGTAGGAATCCCAAGAGAAGAGTAATTCAGTTTACATTTTGGGGGGTTTTAATTGCTGGTAAATTACACTTCTGAAATCATGTTCAGAGGATGAAATGGTTTCTGCTCTGCTTTGTAAACCATTTTCACATTTTTCAGGCATGAAGCCAACTGACTACAATGACACACAGAACTCGCAGGATCTGCACTGACCATTCATTGGCATAAAAGAAGAGTTCAAAGCATGCCATATATTCATTGAAAGAAAAAAACTTGCTTCATATATTTTTCTAGCTTATCTGAATGGCCCTTGTTCACTATCTACTCAGTTACACTCCAGTTTCTAAGCACAAAAACAGTCATGGTAAATTGATCATAAACAAAAAGAAGCAAGCAAATTAAATCAAAACCTGACCATACCTGACCATGTTACTTCCAACTTAAAAGAAAAAATATTCATTTTTCAAAAATTATTATTGCTTGTGCAGCTCTACGCCACGCCCCTCCCCTCCCCCCCACCAAGTGAAAATACTGCAAAGTATTTGGTTAGTGAATGGCAATTTTCCAGGGCATGGCCCTGTTTTCTCACTTAACTTCACTCGTAACTGATGTCTTACATTGTTAAGGTCAACTTTCAAGTATCAAATACCAGCTGTGGAGCGTAGGTTCTTTTATTAAAAAACAAACAAACCACAACATGTAATGGCTACAGGAGTTGGAAGGGAGAAAAGTGAAGCTATTTCAATGTTTGGTAGCTTGTGTGACAAGTGATTAATATTACTACTTGTGGTGAAAGGGAAACAAATACTTTGTTATGCAAAGGAGGCGATTATTCTCGAAACACCTGTGTGTGTATCTATCTATGCATTGCAGCACTTTAGTTATAGACTGGGATGCACTGAATATTAATAGAGGTCAAGGAAAACAAATTTTTCCCCATGCTTAATGTTCTTAGCTCTTAAGTGCCTAACTCTAATCCTTTGAGAGATAAATGTTATAAACGAGGACTGTTCATAGAAGATCCATCCCCTGACTCTTAAAAATAAGATCCACGCTAAGGTGGATCTTATAACAAGGTTTTGTCTTTGGTATTTTTCTTGATTATTGTTATACAGAATAAAACTATTGTTAGATAGTAGGGCTCAATCATGTGAGTACTTACAAATATCATGAGTCATCCCACTAATAGCAGTGAAGTTAAATAAATGAAAGTCACAGGTGCTACACTAAAAACAGAGATGGTGACAAGGTAAAAATGTGTTGCCCATGGGATCCATCAAAGCTCCGCTTCCACAGCTTCCCAGAGGTCAGGGGACAGAAGGGAGAAACAAGCTTTTCAGGAACTGAAGATGACCACATTGGATTGTGGGGTGTTAGAGCTGTTTTTTTTTCCTGACGCAACTACAGATTTCTTAAGTTAAACTATTTTCTCTCTTGGCATGGTCATTCAGGTCCTAAGACCTCGCTAATTTTGGTTGGTTTATACATGATTGTCCAACCAGTTTACACACCTCCTTCTGCCAATCCCAGCCATTAAAAACAAGCTATGCAACACCCTACCCCCCAAGAACAATTTGTTGTCGTTGTTTTTAAATTGTTTTATCTAAATGAAAGGAATCAGAAAAAAAAAATTAATATTTCAGTGGATTAAATTCCATTGCCCTTTAACCATATCAGAATTCTTTTTATGCCAAGGCAATATTTGCTGGTTTACTGGCATTATGAAGGGATGGCAATGTTTATGCTAATTTACAATGCACAGAAGAAACGGTCTTTTGATCAGAGCTTTTTATTTTCATCACTTTGATTGACTGTCAACTATACTAATTATCATAGAACCATTGATCATCTTTTGCTGCTAACTAGGAAATGTTGACATGTTTTCTGTGGCACTATTTAGCATGCAAATTTAAGAAGAAATGGTGCTAGACCTAATAGGCAAAATTTTTACATCCACATCATTTCAGGGACAGTCAACAGCTATTTAAGAATAAAATAAAGTTTAACTGGGCAAAGTTCCTGGAAACAACATATAGAGTAAAGAAAAGGAGCAGCAGACAGTATGGAAATGCTTCCCATTTATTTGTACTCATATTCTCTCTACACCTTTCTTCCTGAAATCCATTCCCTACCCAAATCCAGCTCCTGAAGTGAAAAAACTGAAGACTTTGATTTTCCCAAAAAATTATTAAAGACATTTCATAACTAAGAATAAACTGCAAGTTCAGCATAACTTTTTCAAAAAGCATTTGTTGATATTTTTCCAAAGTCCACTTTGCTTTAAAAAAATATTACATTTTATCAAAAAAGGTCTTTATCCTTTATGCACCAATCGTATATATCAGACAAAAGAAAAGACAAAAAATGTAATACACCTCAGAGAAAGAACTAGAAACAATGCTTATCCACAGTTTAAATGGGTACACTGTAGACTGTAGAGCTGCATCTACTATACTGGTGATAAATTTAACCTTGTATCTTTTAATCAGTCCATAAAAAGTCTGTGTAATGGCATAGAATCAACAGCCCTATTTACTTCCTTGGCAGCTTCTTTATTAAGGTGACTACCAAAAAAATTACTTAAACTAACCGGTCAATTCTTTAAAATCCACTTAAGATTCCTAAAGTCACTACTGTTTCAGCAGAAAACCCCTAAACCTGTGAAATACAAGAGACGTCAATCACATCAATAAAAACACACTGCAGTGGAGTATTTAGGATTTAAACTAATCACAGCACTTCTAGCAAGTGCCATCAGTGCTGAATCTCAGAGAATTGTAACCTCAAGAAAGGTTTGAGAGATGTTAGGGACGTGCAATAATTATACACTAAAGATCTTTGTTCTTCTAAAGAATAAAATTTAATTTCTTCTACATACCACGGGAGAGCCTGAAACGTCCTATAGTCATCAAATCTTGTCAGAATTTTTGGTAATTTTGAAAATTTTGTTACATGCCGGATAGGGCCCTGGTGACCTCTACATAGTTTCTGAAGAGGAGGGTCATGTGCATGCTGAATGGAGACAGGGGAAAGGTATAGCAAGAAGAAGTAAAACAATCTGAACGGAGGGCCCAGGTGTTCTTTCCAGTATCTCCTGTCCAAGCCAAAATTATCGGTTTGACCGCATGGTCACAAGTAGGAGAGACAAGTGATATGAGTTCACTCTGTGGACAATCCCTAAACTATACATAGTTTTTATTTAAAAAAAAAAACCTCATAGGTCTAAAAAAGACATTTTTGCTTTATGGAAATACACCTGCATTATTTGTCTAATGGGGGACAAATGCCTCTTTGGGGAGGACCACTTCTCTGATGCACCCTACTCAAAACTGCAAAAGTCTGGGAGCAACAATGTCATTCCTGTTTGGTTAGCAGCCTCAGCTGTCCTTAACCCTCTCTGCCAATTCAGAAAGAACATAGATGCTAATTTTCAGCTGCAAATTGTAATCTGCTTGTAACAATATTCATGGAAAGAATTCATATTACCAGCATATTTTATCAAATTATATTCTTCCCTCACAGAAAAGCATTTTTCCTGATATCTTTGAAAACAGCATTAAAGACGATTCTTTCTGATTACTGTCAACACTGAAAAGTCTCATGTGGTTTTATAACTACACTAGCTTTGAAATTTGGATTTTTTTTTAATTCCTCCTACTCCCTTCAAATCATTATCTTTAAAAACATTAGAGATATCTTTAAAGGCAAGGGCAAAAATAATGTAGAAGTGTTTTTATTCTCCTCCTTGTACTTTAGAATCCCCTCATTTTCTTAGGCCAAAAGCTACACAAAATCGTGAAAATAACCCGAGACTTCTATCACTTTTATTCCTTATTTAGTAAAAAAAAGGCTGTTTGTTTCTTTTAAATGGATGAAAGTCTTTTAAAAAAACCCTACTGACACTAGGCAGGTATAAAAAAGTTTATTGTGCCTTAACTTCGAGGTATCTAGGCCTTTGATGTGAAAGATTAGAAAAAGGACTTTAAAAAACAGTTGTAAAGATCAACAAATGTAGCAGACTTTGAATAACAATATCTATGCTACTTTCTAGCAACCAAATTCTATCCTTTTGTAGTTACAAGAGTTGGCTTGATGCTGCATGCAAGTCTGAAAGTAAAAATTACTGAAAAAGTAGCTTAAATTTTCTTGTAGCTGTAAAGCCATATTTGCCAGTGGACTGTATTTATTAAGTTAAATCTCCAGAAACCAATATGGTTCAGCCAAGGAAGCTGAGGGACAGAAGATGGGATCACGGAATCTTCAGAGTTGGAAGGGACCTCTAGAGATCATCTAGTCCAACTCCCCTGCTAAAGCAGGATTGCCTGGAGCACATTACTCAGGACTGCATCCAGACGGGTCTTGAAAATCTCCAGAGAAGGGGACTCCACAACCTCCCTGGGCAGCCTGTTCCAGTGCTCTGCCACCCTCATTGTAAAGAAGATTTTCCGTGTATTTGAACGGAACTTCCTATGAGGCACAAGACCAAGAAAAAGTCAATACATAGATTAAACCTGTAAAAATGCCCCATTCTTAATGAATGTTTTATTCAATCACTTTATTCAGAGTCGTAAATGATGTTTTAAATATAATTAATTGCATGAGTAAAGACTCATGTCACTACAGTAGAGCAGAGGTGCCTTAAATGAGGGGCAGCACCCTATAATGCCTCACCGTGTGTACAGACATACCAAAAGCCAGCTCTTGTGCCACCCAGTTTATCACCTAATCTGGTAATTGAAGCACAGGAAAAGCAATATTGCCCCTGCTCTAATCATAAGAGCAGAGGGGATGTCTAAAGGTTTTATTGGAGTAGATATGGGACTTTATTCCAAGCTATATTTTTTTATACCACTCAGTTCTTTAACCACAAAAATCACTTATTTACACTGCAGAGCCAGCCTGGCTGCAGCAGGCAAACTGGAGCCCGCATTAGTGTAACTGTACTGGGTCTGGCTGGGATGGAGTTAACAGCAGCCCTCATAGTGCTGTGCTTTGTAGTTGAAGCTAGAAGGGTGTTGGTAACACACCAGTATTTTGGATACCGCTGAGCAGTGCTTGAACAGCATCAAGACTGCATCTCCAACCACCACCCACTAAAACACCAGTAGGCTGGGTGTGGGCAAGAGGAGGAGGAGGGGCATTCATTATTACCTTTGTCTTCTGAATCAACCACTACACGTACTGAGACCCTACTTCCCAGGAAGTGGCTGGACACTGCCTGCTGAAGGTAAGTTGAGAATAAATCTTTTTGCTTTGCTTCCATGCATAGTCTTTCCTTTTCTTCATTAAATTGGCTTTATCTCAACCCACGAGTTTTTAAATCTTATTTTCTCCCCTGTCCCGCTGAGGAGGGGGAGGAGAGAGCGGCTTGGTGGGCACTTGGCAGTCAGTCAACATCAACCCACCACAATAATACATAAATACCGATAATGTGTAATGTATACATTAACAGAATTATGAAACTTTCCTTGCTTTATCATCAGACCTTATTTATGCTAGTATAGATTTTAAAAAAAGAATGGCAAAGGTTTGCTGAAGGATCTTTATTTTAGAGAGTCCTACAATGAGAAATTTCTTTGAAGATGGTTAAACACAACTGCATTTAGTAGTTTGCACATACTCTGTAAGGTAAAACTTCTAATTATAAAATGACCAAAGTTGATTTGGAAGTCACTGAGTGACAGCAGCTATAATGGCATTCTATTTAATTTCAACAGTCAGCTTTTAGTATTGACAGACGTTTTAGGGGCAAAGGTATTATTTTGAACAGTTAAAACCTACTCCTGTTGAACTGTCAGTGGAAGCATATGATGTTTATGAACTAAAGATGGTATTACATTTTTTCATCACGCTACAATAGTATTTAGCCAAATATCTTTGTTCTAATTCACATGCTGTATTAACTAATGTGACACTCTTGATTAAATTTTTCATTTAGGAGCATTGTACAAAGTCAGATTTCAGATCCATAAATAACAGTTTTACAGCAGTTTGTGACAAATAATACAGTCCTTACAGCTGACCTTGCTGGTTTTAGAAGGGACTTGACATAGAATTCTTCAGGTCCCTTTCACTGCTACAGACTTAACTTTTTCCCATCTTTAAGTATGTCTAACAGCTAAAATGTGCAATTTACTTTTATGGTCTTTATGCCTTTATATTTTTTCTAACATCAAGATGTCTGAAAAGGCTACTTAATCCCTTCAGGATCCTTCAGAGAAACCTTGGCGTTGCCTCTGAAGAGAATGTATTTTATGCAACACAGTTTACTCATGCAGAAGGAAAGGCACAGTGAACTTGCAGTGTTCACCGCTGCAGCGATTAACCCCATTCCTTTTGCGGGTTATCCGTTCTTTCCCTTCCTAACTCTGAGTATCTGTAACTTTCCACATGACATCAACTTTAGTCTCACTCCCTATCGTTAATCTTTCACAGAATTGTTACAAAGAAAAATGAAAAATAATCATGGAAATTATATACAATGTCTTTCAACCTACTTAAACTCCCTTAGGGACAGAAAGAGATGAAGTCCTACCCTTCATGCTGGGAACTTAGATGTAAAATTTTATAACCAAGAAAGGAGAAATCCAGAAGAAGAACATATTTCACCTGCCTGTTCTGCCTGGACACTGTAAAAAATGACTGAGCTGCAGCCTTCCAGCTTCAATGCCTGTGTCTACCCTGCACTTGACTGGGCAAGAAAAGGCAGAGTTATGGCGCGCTGTATAAGCCATCTGCCTTTCAACAGCACAACTGTATCATGGATGGCTTGCAGGCAGCTTAAGACTCCCAATCCTCTGCTGGCATAGATACGCTAAATCCTCTCTCTCAGTCACAAGTTTCAAGTAGATATGTAAGTCCACTGACTTGTTGCTGCTTTGGATTTGTATTGGTCTATCAGCTTGACGTGAGAATGGGTGGCATGGAAAGGACTGGCTGTGAAATGCTGTAACTGTCATTTGATTTTTCCAACAAAATTGATATTCATCAAAAGTTAGGAAGATACATTTTCTGACTGAGCTGTGACCTACCCACAAATTAATTTTTCCATCAGATGCTGCATCACCTTAAACAATGTTGAGAGATATTCGTTGTTTAGCTTAAATATGTTTTAATTAGAATAAACTACTTAGGGTTATAATATGGTGTGATTTATGCTGTTTGCCTAGCTTTACTTAGCATAAGTAGCTAGATTTGCTAAAGCCTTTAGGCTGCAATAGAGTTAATTTTCTTTGTAATTTTCCTAGCAGCTGGTACAGTCTGTGTTTAGCCTTTTAGTATAAGAAAAACCTCGATAACACACTGATGTTTTGGTGGTGTTCTCCCCAAGTCTGCGACTTTACAGTTCCCCATGTTCTGCCAGCAAGTGCAGGTGCACAAGAAGCCTAAACCAGAAGATAAGGAGGCTCCAACCGTCAGCAGAGACGGCAAATCAACAAGATAAGAGCAGTCAACAGCCTGCCTGGACACAGAAGACGAAACCAAGAAGGTGTTAGAAGACCCCCCAGACCAAAAATCGCCATTGGGCTAAAAGATGCATGAAGAGCGTGTGAGGGGTGGGTGTACAGATCACAAGGGTATAATTGCCCAGGGATTTCTTTGTTCGAGGTCCCTCTCCGGAGGTACCCAGCCCAGGCCGACCCTGCTACAGTACCTTTCAACTAAATTATTTATTTTTATAAAATCTGACGCCTGAGACTCTGCTGTGGGAAACCTAGGATTGAGCCTGCAGATGGAGGGAGTGCGCCCGACATGAAGAGAAAGAGAGAGAGAGTCTGTGTGTGTGTGTGTAGTCAAAAGTGGCACCCGTCAGCTCACTGGGGTCACCCACTGCAAAGGGACCCTGGTCCAAGCACTGAAAGACTCAGTTGGTGTGTGTGCGACTGCTTGAACAGTGTGTGAATGCTCAGGCAGTGGCTTCTCCTTTAACAGCAATAATAAGCAATAATAATATTTGTAAACTGGACATTTGTGAATTCTGAATACAGATTATTATTTGTGAGTACTTTTCAACGTCAACTTTTCCCACCCTTCCTCATATCCAGTACAAATTATTCATTTGTGTCACATCATCACCAAGAAATACCAACCAAAACCAAGGCTCTCTCGAGACAGTCCCTGTATGAATATGCACTGGAGGAGTCTTTGCTCAAGGAAGTTCAGGCTAAACCAACAAAATGAACTGTGCACTGAGGCAGAGGGGGAGAACCAGTGCTCAGTTTTGAGTAAAGTCTCAGCAGTCTGAAGTCTACAGTCTCCCAAAGAGAAAGCACCTCTGGAAAAATAACTAGCTCCTGAATACCACACAGTCTGAGCTGGAATCACAAAACGTAACTCCACTAGCCTTGAGAGGACTGTTCCAAAATGTCTAAGTGACAATGCAAAAGTTTTCCTAACAAAACCCTATGTAAATCAAATTGTCTTAAGCAGTTAAAGCCCTGTAATTTTTAGTAATTATTAAGTAAAAGAACTCATTTTTAATAGTGCTTACTTTTGCGATACTCTCTAATTAGCTTATAAAGCATTAAAAATACTGTATAAAATGTGTGGAAAAGGAATTGAACATTAATTAGCTTTTTAACGTTCACTACTTTTTGTTTATTTTAAACAGTGTATTATGTGCCTTCAAAATATTCACAATATACTGTAACATTCTTAGGTTTTTAGTGTCATTGCACAACAGAAGTTTTTTAAAGTCTTAATAAAGACAGTTATTGATAATCCTTGAAAAATTTTGGAGCATTGTCTTTTATATGTATACACACAGACAGCCAGAGTCTTAGTCCCCTGACTTGCTTCTACATATTGTTCTTATATGGAAATCAACATTTCTTTTCAACATAGGCTTTTCCACATTTGTTTTCTCAGCGTGAAAGCATCGTAAGGAGTTCTCTCTACCCACAGCTCATTTCTTGCCCTTATGCTACAGTTTGTCATCTGCTGAGTTGTGCCAGTATGGCTGTTTATGGGCTATTCCATAATCCGGGTCACAAAACTCAGCCAGAGTAAAAACAACCTTGTTCCAACATCTGCAACAAGGACATGGTTCAGGAGAGATGTTTAAAGTTGCAAATAAATTTTCTGAATAAACTTAAGTGCTGAGACAGCTTCTAGCACGTGCTATGATATATGCTGTCATTATCCTATATATCGATAACATTCTGTCTGAATGTCTGAAGTTGACTCAAAGTAACAGTTCCAGTATTTAACCTTAGTTATTTCCAGGATCATCTAGATGACAGGTGTGGTATGGCTGCTTGTGTATTGCTTACAGATCCTGTCTGTGTTCATGAAATTGCTGTTTCACTGAATACTTATGGGTAGACAGAATTGACCAAGGTTATGTCACGTCTCTCTCTAGCCAAGAATAAGGGCAAGTCCCTTGCTAGGAAGACCTATTTAAGTGGAAACACCTCAGAATAATGAGGTACCTCAGAAAATCCCCCTTGGGGAGATTCTCTGAAGGAAACAGGCTAGAAGGAGTGGAATTTCCTCAAAAGCAAAACAAAGACCAGATGTATTGCTGGGTTTCAGAGGCCTCAAAGCACGAACAACTTGAAAGGAACTGAGATTCTCAATGTCACAAGAAAAAGAAAAGAAGACAGCTCTGCTGCCTTTACACAAGCGCCTACTGTAATTATCAGACCACGGATGAGGTAAATTGGCTACACAGAGGAATAAGAAAGTGTTCTATAACTCAAATGGGGATAGCANCCTCTCCGGAGGTACCCAGCCCAGGCCGACCCTGCTACAGTACCTTTCAACTAAATTATTTATTTTTATAAAATCTGACGCCTGAGACTCTGCTGTGGGAAACCTAGGATTGAGCCTGCAGATGGAGGGAGTGCGCCCGACATGAAGAGAAAGAGAGAGAGAGTCTGTGTGTGTGTGTGTAGTCAAAAGTGGCACCCGTCAGCTCACTGGGGTCACCCACTGCAAAGGGACCCTGGTCCAAGCACTGAAAGACTCAGTTGGTGTGTGTGCGACTGCTTGAACAGTGTGTGAATGCTCAGGCAGTGGCTTCTCCTTTAACAGCAATAATAAGCAATAATAATATTTGTAAACTGGACATTTGTGAATTCTGAATACAGATTATTATTTGTGAGTACTTTTCAACGTCAACTTTTCCCACCCTTCCTCATATCCAGTACAAATTATTCATTTGTGTCACATCATCACCAAGAAATACCAACCAAAACCAAGGCTCTCTCGAGACAGTCCCTGTATGAATATGCACTGGAGGAGTCTTTGCTCAAGGAAGTTCAGGCTAAACCAACAAAATGAACTGTGCACTGAGGCAGAGGGGGAGAACCAGTGCTCAGTTTTGAGTAAAGTCTCAGCAGTCTGAAGTCTACAGTCTCCCAAAGAGAAAGCACCTCTGGAAAAATAACTAGCTCCTGAATACCACACAGTCTGAGCTGGAATCACAAAACGTAACTCCACTAGCCTTGAGAGGACTGTTCCAAAATGTCTAAGTGACAATGCAAAAGTTTTCCTAACAAAACCCTATGTAAATCAAATTGTCTTAAGCAGTTAAAGCCCTGTAATTTTTAGTAATTATTAAGTAAAAGAACTCATTTTTAATAGTGCTTACTTTTGCGATACTCTCTAATTAGCTTATAAAGCATTAAAAATACTGTATAAAATGTGTGGAAAAGGAATTGAACATTAATTAGCTTTTTAACGTTCACTACTTTTTGTTTATTTTAAACAGTGTATTATGTGCCTTCAAAATATTCACAATATACTGTAACATTCTTAGGTTTTTAGTGTCATTGCACAACAGAAGTTTTTTAAAGTCTTAATAAAGACAGTTATTGATAATCCTTGAAAAATTTTGGAGCATTGTCTTTTATATGTATACACACAGACAGCCAGAGTCTTAGTCCCCTGACTTGCTTCTACATATTGTTCTTATATGGAAATCAACATTTCTTTTCAACATAGGCTTTTCCACATTTGTTTTCTCAGCGTGAAAGCATCGTAAGGAGTTCTCTCTACCCACAGCTCATTTCTTGCCCTTATGCTACAGTTTGTCATCTGCTGAGTTGTGCCAGTATGGCTGTTTATGGGCTATTCCATAATCCGGGTCACAAAACTCAGCCAGAGTAAAAACAACCTTGTTCCAACATCTGCAACAAGGACATGGTTCAGGAGAGATGTTTAAAGTTGCAAATAAATTTTCTGAATAAACTTAAGTGCTGAGACAGCTTCTAGCACGTGCTATGATATATGCTGTCATTATCCTATATATCGATAACATTCTGTCTGAATGTCTGAAGTTGACTCAAAGTAACAGTTCCAGTATTTAACCTTAGTTATTTCCAGGATCATCTAGATGACAGGTGTGGTATGGCTGCTTGTGTATTGCTTACAGATCCTGTCTGTGTTCATGAAATTGCTGTTTCACTGAATACTTATGGGTAGACAGAATTGACCAAGGTTATGTCACGTCTCTCTCTAGCCAAGAATAAGGGCAAGTCCCTTGCTAGGAAGACCTATTTAAGTGGAAACACCTCAGAATAATGAGGTACCTCAGAAAATCCCCCTTGGGGAGATTCTCTGAAGGAAACAGGCTAGAAGGAGTGGAATTTCCTCAAAAGCAAAACAAAGACCAGATGTATTGCTGGGTTTCAGAGGCCTCAAAGCACGAACAACTTGAAAGGAACTGAGATTCTCAATGTCACAAGAAAAAGAAAAGAAGACAGCTCTGCTGCCTTTACACAAGCGCCTACTGTAATTATCAGACCACGGATGAGGTAAATTGGCTACACAGAGGAATAAGAAAGTGTTCTATAACTCAAATGGGGATAGCAAGGGGACCGGTCACAGATCCCAGGCATGACTCTCACTAATACTAATCACAGTCAAAAAAAGGTGAAGAAAATAAGCTAAGGAAAACACGTAAGGATCTGCTGCTTTGTTCAAATGTGTACACTCCTTTTATCTGTTAGAGAGGATTCCCTTTCTCCCTGTCCAAAGGTTTTCTTTCTGGTCAGTTCAGCTTTCAGATGTCCTTTACCAGGTGATCTATGAACATAAAAACGACCGCATCGCTGGGGCTCTGGGGGATGTTTAGGGTGTCCTTCCTTAGGGGTTTCAGCTTTGATCAGGAGCATGTTTCTAAAGTGAACCTCCCATTTACTTTAAGGAGGCACATTTATCTGTTGATCATGAAGAGGTCTCAGGGCATGCAACCAGATATCTTTTGGACGTAAAAAACCCCAAAGCCGTGCTGCAGAGCGCATCTAATCCACTTGAATTGTTAGTGGAGAGATAGTCCAAAGAGAAACAAGGGAATTTCTGGCAGCATGGACATGAGGACTTCAGGAATGTTTCGCTCCAGAGCCTGGCTCCTGTTGCGCTGCCGCGCTAGCTAATGCAGGCACATCCTTACAGACCTCCACAGCCAGAGACCCGAGGACAAATGCGATCACTTCAGCAGAGGGGTGATGCTGGGGCCTGTGCCCGAGGAGCTTCCCAAGACTCTAGAGAATTTAAAAGGCTCCACTGCAGTGGTGCAGCAACCTGGCATGGGGCAGTTGACAACACGCGCATGCAAAAATCTTCTGATTTTTGCAGCTAGTGTCCTTTAGTTTCAAATTTACCCATTTCAAAAATTCCAGTGCTCTATTTATATCTCATTTGATTGAAATAACTCGCTGCTATTTTAGATTTAATCATAATCTCCAGAATAATGTAATTCCTATTAAAATACACATATTCTGAAGATTATCAGACTGACATAGAGAATTTGGTAAAAAAACCCAAGGGAGCTCTCCCATGGACTAAGAAGAAAGGATGACTGAGACAATCCATCAACATAAATTTAAGCTGTATAAATATTTTTATCTTGCAAGCTAACTCGCCAAGAATTAAGTGTTCTCTGCACCAATCATGACAGTATGTTTTATTCAGAGTTTTGTTGGGTTACTTTCCTTCATTTAAAAATTTTCTTTCAGAAGCCAACAGCTAATTTGTTAAAGGAAATTTGACTAGTCTTAAGTAAGCTACCTGTTATTTCACTACAATGCAGTATTAATGGGAATAACATAAATGATAATGGAATTAAGAACTCGGTAAGAGCTCGAACAACATCCCCTTACATCAGACTAATTCCAGTGTGTTTCTGTAGTAATCTGTTCTGCACCACTCCAATGTGCTTATGCAATCAGAGCAAAGAGCTGTTACCAAGGAAACCAATCAACCCAAGACCCCTTGTGTGTGAAAAATGCAGATATTTAACACCAAAAATCCCATACAAAATAACTTCAAATAGCAACCCAGACTGGACCTACCTCTGACATTTATAAGTTCATGCAAATCTGGCAGTTGCTGTTCTGACCTTTCAGTTAAATCATTTTGCAGCTGTGGACTGAATAAGAAAATTTCTGTTAAAAAAAAATATTAAAAAATGTATTGGTCCAACACAAAAAAAAGTTTATCCAATGTTATTAATTACAACAAAAAGGCAAACAACAGAATTGTATCCCACAATTAATTCTCTGTTGTTTTCATTAAGCCTGTAATCAAAAAAACCTAGGTCTGCTCTCAATGTTGGCCAGTGGAGCGACAATCCTATTGCACAGAATGAACTGATACAAACCCTTGGTATCAATGGACAGGCTAATAATTAAAAAAAGGGCTTAACTTGTACTCTTCATACCTTATGGTAAGAGGCTTCTTTCCAAAGCTGCTAATCACAGTTAGCTAGTTAGCAGATGGTAATGCCCAAATTCCTGAATTAAGTACGTAGGTATTTATTGTAAATGGCTACAGGACTGGCTACTAGATTAGCTGCATTCTCCAGCAATGTACAGACTTGGATTCTACACAGGGAGAAGCAGAGACGCAAAGCCCTTTGTTCATCAGGACTTGAGTTCTTAAAATTACCACTAATTTTGCTAACAGACATGGCTAACTGCAGACGCTCAGCAATAGTGAACCTAGCTCTGTATGCACACAGATGAAATTTAAATAAATTGTTTTAATTTTCTGGTTTCTTCTATACTCCTTTAAAGTTTGTTTCTGAAAATACAGTCTGCAACTGCAGGGCTAAAACCCAAAGCAAAAGTCTCCTAAGCTTTACATCTCACATAACTGGAGATTTAAGAAAAGCTGTTTGCTAAGGGAGAGAAATTGCTGTCCATAGACACTGAGAGTTCTTAAGTGACAATTAAGTCCTCCAGATGTAATTTATGAAAGCACAGGAGTATTACGTAAAATATATGTATAAATGGCACAGAGCTACCTTTTGTGGAAGTAAAGACCATTAGCTTTGTAGAATATAATCTTGAAAATGAGTCTGTACTGTAATATGCATAGTACAATTTACTGTCTCTGACAATCACTGTTAATATCTTGTTGTAGGACTGTACCTGTAAAGGACACACTGTAGATAGAAAGATTAAATTGGAAATTAATTCCTTACTGAACAACAGACGGCCTAAAATGGAAAGATTCTGAACATATGGAACTAACAAATACTAATCAAGCTTAACAGAAATTTGCATGCTTCAGGGGATTTAACAATAGCACTAAATCATTTGTGTTACTAAATATGCACACACTGCTTTACAGAAATCAAACCTTTCAGTTTACTTCATTTGTGCTAATAAAAGTCACAAGAGATATGGCTGGCCTACTCCACTGTCAGAAAGCAGCGGCAGAGTTAGGAGGCAGCTGCACAAAGCCTCAGATCACCTTGATATTTTTTCAGTGCAGGGGTGAAATAGTTTTTACTCAAGGATCTGTCATGTTTAAAAGAGATACATCCCATGGTAGGAAACCAATCCGTGTTTCTGGAACTGCTTGAACAGTTTAACATAAGCCAATGTTGTATATGATAGTTTTGTTATAAGTAAATTTAGTGCATGTAAATACAAAGAGAGCACCTGTCTTAAGGTTTCCTTGAAGCTATGTTGACCCCAACTGCTTCTTATCTACTATCTTCGTCAAGTCAGAGAGCTGAAGTGGTTATCTAGCAGTAAAAGACAAATAAAAACATTTAGAAGGCATAGTTGCTTTTATCGCCTCCTCTTCATTCTGTTCTAGCATATAACATGGATGAAACCCTGAAATAGATTAACCTGAAGTGTTCTACTGTTTGCTCTTACAGATTTCTGTAAGCTCTCAAAGCAGCAACCCGTCTCTGCTCCCAGCCATGCTCCAACAAAACGTGAGTTTTCAGCTTTCCTTCACGCATAATGCAGATCTCTTCTCCTGAAAGGAGTTCTGCACAGATCATAAGGAAGCCACCTCAACTGGTTTTGCACCAACTGAATGAATTTCTAATATTGGGAATCCAACTACGATCTGCCACGTGAAAGAAAAGAGGAAAGTCAGGGTCTGGGGCTGAAGGAAGGGGCCACTGTGGGAGTATTTTTGCTTTTTGGAGACTGGAGGAGTGTTTTGTTTTAAGACGTCAGGCACAATGCTCGGTGGAGAAAGTAAGATTTTGTGCAGTCCTAAATCTCTGTCGGACAAAGCAAAGGATGAATATCTCTTTCTTTTAAAAACAGAAATTTTCATAGAATCGTAATTTTGAGCATTTTGAGAGCATTGCTATACATCTAGCACAGAATCGATATGAAAAGCATTTGCCAGGCTTGTTTGGATGTTCCTCCTCTTCCTGTGGCCAAACTGAAAGTGAGCTAACTGGTAGTTTGGGAGCTCAGCAGATGACTCTTGTGTAATCAAAGCATTAAATAAAGCGCTTTCTCTTCTGGTGCGCACAATATTAATTTATTCCTTCCTTTTTGAGCTAAATAACCAACGTATTACCATACAATACATTGAACCTTTCAGTCCTTGTAATAGTCACTTCTTTTGTTAAAGATATACATGATCATAACTTTTTAATCAGGAAAGACAACTGGATTGAGTTATAAGGTAAGCGTCTCCAAATTACTTCTGTGGAAGCTGACATGGGAAAAGTGCTGGCCCTCATAAACTAGCCTGGGTTTGGAAAGTTGAACTGGGGGTTTTCTGCTTCCCACATAATCCCTGTTGTATCTGAAGATCACACTGCAGTCGGCAGGATAGTCTTTAGACACCCAGGCTAGCTGTGAATGAAGTGACATGGGTACCGACCTAATTAGGGGTATTGGCACGGAGCTCAGCATGGCTAAATTCACCCTGCTGTGACGCAGGTTACCCAAGAAGAAGAGTAAATTGTCTTTCATCGTGCAGGTGTGGGTATTTTTGGTGGGGTTTTCTGTTGGATTTTTTTTTTTGTATCCAAGCTAGTTAATTTAGCTCAAGCACCTCAACACTGCAATGCAGAGTAGCTACGTGTTTCTGTAGTTAACAAAGCTGTTCATGCTACCTCAGCTAGAACAGAATTCAATACACTCCCTTGTAGTTTAATCAATCCTTCCATGCTAGTACAAACTGTAGTAACATAAATTTATTTCAGTAACATAAGCAGATGAGTCCTGGCTGCATCGCAAGTAGCAAGTCCATTAATTCATCTTTATCACATTTTATGCTTGTGCTCGTTCTTACATCTTTTTTTTTTTTCAAGGATAAACAAAGGCAGCATTACCGTAGAAGACATCCTCACACTGAAGTGAATCAGCAAAAACTATCTACCTGGTCTATGTGCTCTAACAAGTCCATGTGTTTACAGAACATACCCTCAGAGCCACCGGGCATTCTTCATCTCATCCATCTCCTCACACCGCAAATAGGAACAGATTCCCGTCAGCAGCCAGACTCTGGGAACTGAAGTCACACTACGCAATGCCTTATTATATGGAAAAAAGATAACTACGTAAGTGTGAAGATATTATCAAAAAAGTGTCTTCCTCTGTTAGCAGGAATATAATCACGGCTGACCTGTGTGCAGTGAAGGTGTTAATGGAAGACATAACTACAAGTATTTTTTTGAGCTCACTATGTTAATAGCACACACATTTTGGTCCATTACGAGCAAAGAAGAGTGTTAGTTTCCAGCATGCTGCAAAGGAAATCCCGAAGGGTGAAAATTCAACGCTTTTCACAGAAAAAGCCTTCTCCGGCCAGAAACTTAATTGAAATATTTTACAGCAATACTTGCAAAATAAAAGCAAATATTGATTTTATATTAATGACCATTAACTCACTAGACCCTAGTTCAATAAACTATGGTTTATTAAAAGTAGAAGATGAAGACTGGCTAACCAGGAAGTTTCACATAAAATGAAAAATTTTATTAAATTAATAAAATAATGAAAATAAAATGAAAAATTATAAAATAATTAGTGTATTCATTCTTTTGTGACCAACTGGATTATTAAGTGCACTGAAATCATTAACTGACTTGAAAATTTAGGTCTGAGGCTTTTGAAAACAGGCTTTGACAGATGTTCCTACTTTCAGTTAAAGCTCAAGTTGAAATATTAGATATGACAATACATATTAAGAAAGTTTACACAATAAATATGCTTCATATAATGGGAGATTGATTCAAAAGAAAAAAATTGGAAGTTTTATTTAATTACTATAACTTAAGACCAAAATTTAAGATTTGTATGTGTGAATCAACTGACTAAACCAGCACTGATTAAAAGTCACTGACCATTGTTGAGCTGAGTTAAATTCAGATGGGTAAATGTTTGCAGAGCTTGCTGAATTACAGACCAAAAAGTGACCAAATCATTATAAAACTGTCATCAGAGGACCACTGGGCAAGACTTGCTTTTTGTATGAAATAACAGTAATTGCTGTAATATCTATTAGCCCTCTACTGAAGAACGAGAGTATTTTAATAACTGTATTTGAAATATGATTCCTACTAGTTAATCAAAATCTTGAGCAAATAATGTTCATTGGCATTGTTTAAAATATAAAAACCTTAGTCTTAAAAATTAATTACAGAAAATACAGAAAATCAACTGAAATTGAAGACAGATAATGAAGTTCCTGTGTACTTGAAGGAGGACTTTTAATGCACACCTGTTCATTACAAGAACTAACGACAGCTAGAGTAACGCACAGGGAACACAGGACATATTATTAGGACAATTAATGTTCTTGTTGGAATTTGAAAGTCATTGCATGAAATAATGTAAACCATAAAAATTATTTATTTCAACTTTTACATTAATCTATGTGGAATCAGCAAGCAGATTTGCTTGCTTTCTTTTAAGTATTCACTCAGGAATTTACATTTTGTTTTTATCGCACTCTAGGAAAGCTTTCTTCAGCATTAGCCTAGTTTTTACACTGCACTGCTTCAAAATGTTAAGTCATATTCATAAAAAAAGTAATAAGTTTAGAACATTTTGTCCATACAGATTTTTCCACTGTCACATCAAGGTCTGCAATCTGTATGCAGTTTACATAAACCAAATTTCCAGGTTTAATTGGCAAAGCAAAGGCAAATCTCTACAACCTTTAAAAATTATGAACTGCATTTTCAAGAGACCAAGATCCAGCTTGCCTTATGTTGTTTCTGCCTAAGCAAATCAATTGTAGGTGCACTTCTGGAATTCAGTCCTAGAGATAATTTTTTTTTTATAATATGCAGATTTTTTACTGTGAACCCTAACTTACACAACAAACACTTTAGTCAATACTGAGATAAAAAAATATTAAACTACATATATACCCACCCATATGTATGAATGTATATGTATAAACACAAACATATATACACACACCTATATATAAGAAAAGATAAGAAAAGACCTGAGCAACCACGTGGAAATAAAAGATGCATCCAAATTTCCTGAAGCTTGTTTTGACCTACGAACATGTAAAAATTTGTTCTTAGTGAGGGCTTTTCTAAATTAAAAATGCATTCACAGTATTTAACTAGCTGCTGCCACTTCTGATTCAGGTCTTTGTTTTGACCAGGAAGCAAAGAGCTGAAGCATTACTGGAGTCAGCAAAAGACTGCAGAAACAGCAATCAAATGACTCAGCATTTAATAGCAGATGACTGCTAAGACATTGCTTATCTGAATCAGAAGACGAGTTATAGTTTATGTAGATGAGAAATAGGAATATTCCTCTTGCAGCGGACAAAACTGTTCCTTTTGCCACAGTATGGTGTGCAATTAGCTAATAAAAAGTGGAGAAGTCACATCGAGACCAGTTTGATTGTTATAATGAGAAGGAAATAAATGCTATTTACCCACTCTCTTTGCAATATATAAATAAAAAGTTGGCTGTCCCTGAAAGCCCATAATTGCACCAGCAAAAGAATCTAATTTAGCCATAATATTAGGGTAGCATATGCAACGACACTAAAACTTCTATACAATACCAGAATTTTGCTTTAACTATTGACCACGAACAATCACGACCTTGGGTCAGAGGTCTGTCTAGCCCCAGTGCTTTTTTTCATCTCTGGTTTCTTTGCAACAGCACTAGTAATTCCTTCACTGCTAATTGCCATGTGGACACCTGTGCACTTGGAACTCTATTAAGAATATTGGGTTCGTTTCATATGCAATTGCAAATCCATCACATAGCAATGATTCTGGCTACTGTCAACCTGGGTGGCTTCAAACCAACAACCAAAATAAAGTGAAAACCTTGACCTCCTTCCATTACGTAGGGCTGCTAAATTAAGTTTAATCTGTCACCTGTGGCACTACATGGCAGCTGCTGGGAGAATATCCAAGTTTTTGCAAGTCTTGGAAGTATGACAGCATCAGATAACTGCAAGAAACAGCCTTCTACGCTCATAACTCATATCCCAACTCTGGCATATTTAGTGCTGATAAGGGAGAATTTCCCAAGAATTTCCCCCCTTAAAAAGGGGCAATTTCAAGGTGGGGGGAGAAGAAAGGAAGAAAGAAGAGAATGGTATTTCTGCATTTCTTTTAATACATTCTAACTACTCCAACTACACGACATACAACTGCCCAACAAAGGGAAGGAAACAGAAGGGTAAATTTTCATTGCGGTGCACAGGGGTTTAATTAGACGACTCCCATAAATGTTAATGGGAATCACATGATCCCATCCTTGTACAGTGCAATTAAAATTCACCCGAGTGTATCAATCATTTCTCAGACCAGAAAAGGTAGTTTAACACAGCTAAATGCTGAGATTAAAAAAAGGTGTGCAGAGCAGAGAGAAGCACTGGATGTGAAGACTGGTTTGGGAACACGTCCAGGAGAATACGAAAAACTCAAATTCTGTCATAATCTCTAAAGGGATGAGATGAGGACAAAAAAGAAAGAGAAGAGACAACAGATCTTTTACAGATAAGAAATCCTGGTGCAAACAGTCTCCACAGATACAAATTCAATTTGGTTTAAGACTATTATAGCTAGGAGAATAGATGGGATGAAAATAGCAAGGGGGATCCTGAAGCCTGTAATACTAGATTTTTCCTGGTTTATCCAATGTAAATGGTTGTCGTAAGTGAAAAAATATCTTGAACTGTGAACGTCAACAGGCAGCTGATAATTGGGCGTATATGTGTGTGTGTGTCGGGGGCGGGGGGAAAATGCCCAAAACTAAACTTCTGGTCCTCAAGCAGAAGCCTGCTACTCGCTAGCTGTAACTGGTACGATCTAGGAGAAAATTTCAGTTATACCTGGGCTAAACAAAAGTGGCATGTCCTCAATCCTCCTATTAATAAAGAGACATGAAGCAGAGTCACCAATTAGGAGGCCGATCACGGAGTATGCTTCTGCACAGAGACTATTTAGACTGGGAAATCAGGGGTTTGGGTTCTGGAGAAAACTGCGGATGCCAGAAACAAGGGTTGCTGAACAGAGGAGGTGGTCTCAGAAAGAAGGAGGAGGCCTGGAAAGAAGAAGTTGAAGATCTTGAGGAGATCCTGGAAGTCAGGGAAAATCCTAGAGATCAGATTGCTTCAAGGAGACGGATGCTGGGGGATGCTTGAGATGGGTGACCACAAGCAGCAACACAATATGAACCAAGATGACTTTCTGCCCAACCTTCCCAGGGCAGCAGCAACTCCTCTGTGGGAAAGTCAAGACCTCAGGCGTGTAACGCTGCAGGGAGAGCGACCAGTGGGTGTGCGAGCTAACCGGGTAGGGTTAAAGCTCTGCTCTCAATGGCTCTTCAAAAAGGCCCGGTATGCAGATCCACTATGGGTTGCTGTTTAATTCTGCCTTGTCCATGGGAATAGGCTACTGCACATTTTGATTCCCATGTTAATACAATTTCAGAGTTTGCTTCAGCTACACTGCCCTCTAGTATTCAGTCTAAAAGAAAACTCTTATTACACGCTAATGGAAATTCTGTTTGATTTCAAGTGATAAACACCTGTGGATTCTGGTAAAAATGATCTTGAATTCTACTCCATCTTATGACCCTGAAGTCCAAGACCCTGCTGTGTAGTGCCTGGAAGAGACGAATCATTGGAACCAAACCACTGTGAAATCAAAGAGAGTGAAGACTTTGAGAAGGAAAGACACTTTTTTCCCAGCCTTCCAGTGAAAAAAAAAAAAAAAAAAGGAAGCTGTACAAGAAAATATTTGTTATTACTTACCTCAAAGGGATAAGGCTAAAATTGTTACTTTCTGTGAATTAGATAAAGACCTTAGAGATAGCAGGTGTTATAAAAGTATAAAGTACTATACTAGAACTAATTATAAAATGTGTCTTAGAAGTGAGCCTTAGACATTAAAGGGATGAACTCTGAAATAAGCTTAGTACTATTTTTATTGTGGTTCCATAAAAATATGCCAGAACACATGCATATTTTCATTGTCATCTCAAAATCTAAAACTAGGTGGTAAACAAAAGTCCATAAATGCAAGGTTTCAGAAATCATATTTATTCCACACTTATACACAATAAAAGCTTGCTAAATGAAATCTGGGCAAGGGGAGGCAGGAAAAGGGAGAAGGCATACAGGATAATAAGCTGCTAGGGATCTCCCTGGAGCTTGACTTGATACACCAAGTAAACCTCTCCTACTCGCTCTTGTTGGAACCATTTGAATTCATACTACTGCATGAACATTTCAGTGCGCCAAAAATAAGCACATAGGATCTTCCCACCACTTCTAGAATCAGTCTTCCTTTCCCCAGCATTATGAGCTTTTATCTATGTGAAGCAAGAAAGCTCCAATGGCGGGAAAAAAAGAAATGAGAGAGACTTACTCTGTGGTGTGACTATAAAGGAGACCCAGATTCATGCCTCTACTCTGCCCAGTTCCCCCTTTGATTGAGGAAATCTATATAAAACCTTTCTGTGTCTATCTCAAGCCAGACTGTTGAACAGAGATTTACAAAATGAATCTGGATCACTGTGCTATTACTGCTACTAGACTTTCTTGCTCTTGAACAAGAATTTCACAGTGGACTTCATAAAAAAATCCCTAGGAATATTTTTTGTTTAAACAAACAGGTTTAGAAACTGTTCCAGCTTTTACCAAAACAGCATTTCAAATCAAAATCCTTTTGAAAAGTGTTTCCTAACAAGCTTTATTAAAAAATAATCACAGAACAGAATGGAGGATAATATACACAAGGCAACCTCATGCAACAGATTTTTTTTCCTATTGTAGCTGTTAGCTGACTTTCCATGACAGAAAAAAACCAAATTGGAATTATTTGATCTCCCTGTTGTTGTATTTCCTCCGTCCCCTCTCATAGCAGTCAAGGACATCCTGACTGTTACTCGCGCTGCACGATTGACTCTGGGGCTGTCCATGGAATGCCAACAGTATCAGAAATTTGATGGAGCCAAACCCAAATAGTCAAAGCAAGATCAAGATCACTTTCAAAATATCAAAGCAGAACCAAAAGAAACAGGGATTCCCCAATTAAAAACAAGCAAACAAAAACCCAACACAAAACCACACCAACAAAAAAGCTCCACAAGACCCAGTATTCCATTAGGCACTGAGAATTTCTGTAAGGTGCTGAGTACTTCAACTTTGTACTGCATTGACCAGGAGCTGATGGAATTCAGTGATACACAGAGCAAATGCCCACGACCGAGGAAGTTATGCACTATTTTAACTTCCTGTCTTGCGTCACATAAAGACATCAAAACCTTTAACTATGAGCATAATCCAACCTCACAGTCTCCAACTATGGTTTTCAGTACAGGCAAAGGGTCTCCATGGCTCCAGAAGATCACTACTTCTCTTTGGATTCACAAAGTGAGGATGATCAATCAGAGCATTTGCGTGACCAACAGAAACAAATGAGAACACCAGAGAAGAACGCAAAAGCTGTCAAACCATTATTAGTTTTAAACTACCATTACATCCTATACTGGGGGGAAAAAATGACAGCTTACCTCTCGAACACACTCTATTCCATCCCCAGACAACACTGAGAACAAGAAGGGGCCTTATACAGTACCCCCACCAATTAGGAGATAATGATGATTCTGGGCTTCATACACTCATAAAATAAGACCACATTTCTAATTTATTTAAATGTTTACTTGGGATGTTGAGAAATTATGCTAACAGACATTATGTAGGGCCTTTTACCCCTCTCATTTTTATCACCTCTGAACAGTACGTGACCAGGCTGGATGGGGCTTTGAGCAACTTGATCTAGCGAAAGATGCCCCTGACCATGGCAGGAGCGTTAGAACTAGATGATCTTTAAAAGTTCCTTCCAACCCAAACCATTCTATGATTTTTAAAGTTACCCCAAATCTACCCTTCTTGGGTTTCAACCACGGACAGAGCTCTGCAAATACAGGTAACAATAAGAAATATATTTTCACCCCTATTTAGTCCAAAGTGTTATGTATTCCCTATTTCCTGAGTATAAAGAAGAAAATATTTTTAGAAGCGCTAAGGAAGCAAAAAAAAGCAGAGTATTTACTGATACAGATATTGCGTATTTTTCATGAAGGTCATGAGATAAAATTGGAATCACTTTAAAATAGCTTGTGCTTTGATTAGCCATTTTCCAGCCCTGTCTTCCTTCACACAGATTCATTAATATACCCCTAGAACTGTCATTATCCCAATATTCAGAAGGTTTCTTTTTTTAATAATTAGTATTCTAATTCCAAATTAAATGCATTCAGCATCACTGTTTCTTCAGCTGAAAATGAACTGCAGGAGTACATGCATTATTTTTTCATAAATATTTTGTTGTAGTAGCTGCCTGAAATGAGATCTTTTCCTAGTCCTTCTTACCAGAATACTGTGATTATGTCACAGTAGAACTGTGAGGATCTTCCAAGAAGATCAAACACCTCAACAAACACTCATCTAACTTGTTCTAGCTCCTGTTCCCCTTCCCTACCACAAAATAACACCACCATGAATGAGATGCACCGCTTCTTGGACACAACAATCTTATCCACTCAGACACTCACTCCTCCTTCTGCACAGGAAGTCTTTCCTAATATTCATCCCAATTTAAAGATTTCTTGGCCCTCTTGGCCACTGAGGACACGTGATTACTTTTTGTCTTAAAATAGCCATTTGGAAGACAGTTATTGGTCTTCTCTTTCCTTTATGTTGACAGGGCCCCTGAATACTTCTGTGAACTAAATGTTGAAATAAAATCGTGAACGGAGCAATAGTGGCATGTCTAATAAATGGCAATATAGGCAAATTTAATGTTTCAGGATCAACACCCTCATGATTACAACATACAATTTTGCATTATACCCACCTTTAGAATGTCCCATGTGCCCTTACACTGCCTTGAAAACACCCAGGCATTGGAAGCTTTTCTTTCAAAAGCTTTGATACTAACACAAACCCAACAGGGGTTTCCAAAGGCCCTGAACTCTCTTCTCACAGTAGCTGACATTAATATTTTCACTTAGTGGACTGGGAACCAAGCTTAAAGACGAGTCTTTTTGGAGATCTCATTCTGAATGATAATCTTTTGAACTACAGACTATTAATTAAACAAATCATAATTTGCCCTCTCAATTTATCTTTAATCAGGAAAGCTTTCTGAATGTGGACATGACCTCTGTGTAAACCTGCAGTATTATTAATTGAGATCAGTGAAGCTACCTTAAGTTTACGTGATGGTAAATGCCATCAGAATTTGGTCTCCTGCATGCCACTGTTTTACTCAGTCTAAATATTGGACAATAAATTCATAAAGACAATAAATCACAGCATATTCTAAAACCATAAAAACCTTCAACTTGCCAATTGAAACACTAAATGAACATGCAAAATGAGTTTTAACTCATTACTCATTAATTTTAACAGAACTGGTAAAGAAAGATACGCTGTGGTGCCTATTTTGAGAGGTGTGAATGTCATCTTTAAAAGATTGCTCGAAAGACTTCTGCGAAGAGTGGTAATGTGTAAAATACGAAGTAATCCAAAAGAAGCATTAACCTGTGGGTTTTCTTTTGCCTACTGTATATCTGTTCTTTTCATCACTTCTCATTAGATCCACAATAGAGAACAGAAAATAGTGTCACATTATTCTCTGTGAGCTTGTAAGAAAATTTAAGATACTTAAAGGGTCAGCAGTGAGATTATCATTGTCAAGGAAGGGGTTTCTCAAGCTATCCCGCACAGAACAGAGAATTAACACAGCAGATTAGTCACCTCATTGCTGCGATATTAGCATGTGATACACTGCGCCATACCACGCTACTGTTTCAGTGTTGCCAGCTCATGCAAATCACGCAATAATTGGTATTTTCCCTAAGGCTGGTATAATGAGATTACATAAAAATAATACATCTTTAAAAACTAATACAATTCTGAGCCATATGCTTAGGAAAAATCTTGAAGTAACTGTTCTCTTTGATCTTAAAAAGCCAACAAATGGAAGGAAACAAATTCTGAAATTCATGATAGTTAAAATTTCACAATTTTTAGGCCAACGGAGATCACCTAAAGATCCAGTTGGCAATACTGCAGGAATGTCAGCACAGTTAATGATCCCATTTCCAAGCCACAACTGCTGCACACATTTTCTTCTTACCTCTCCATCACATATTATGCGGATTATTTCTGGATCAGAGTTTTGTTAATCGTAGGTACAGAAGACAAGTTCAATACGAGTCTTTGAGGGAAAATAAATTTTGTGATTTAATTGGAGTTATTTAATTTTCTTATTAACTGGACACTGTCTGCTGTTGCCTAACCAGTGAAGGACTACAGGGTTGCGTGTGTTCTCCCCCTAGGGTGTAACAGCAGGGAAAGCCAGTGAAAGGGCCATGTCAGCAAAGGACTGACAGTGTGAGAAGGGGCACGAGGGGATTCACCGCGTGAGGGGTCTGGGAGAAGCATCATTGACTCAAATCTCCAAAGGAGGGTTACGTGGCTTGAGCTAGAGTGCAGCAGTGCTGACAACAGAGTGGCTACTGAAAACGTTTTGCAGTTTGAGCCCATCAAATATTGCTAGTGGCAGTTTCGCTACTGTGCTGTGCATTTACCACACAGGCTTCTTTACTTCTCCCAAAATTAAGTTACACAATGGAATCCACAACTATATGTGTCTATCACTGCGCTCATCCTCTATACAATTATGTTGTTCTTACACCAAGCAGAGTAAGAGATGCTGTTAATTTCCTCAAACGCTTTTAACTTGACTGCTCACTTAATTTAAAAACAAAGCAGCAGCAAGTAACTTATTCTAACTATTCATTGCATGACTCCACAGATTAAACAGCTAATGCATTATGCCTCAAAGTCTTTGGGGAAAAAAGCTAGTAAAGCATGGACTTGCCTATATCATGTATGTTACACAGATAGCCTCATATATATGCCTAGACACTAAAAAGAGGCCAGTACACAAGGTAGAATGTGAATTTTGTACTCTAGCTTATACAAATAGTAAGATACAGAAATTGATATAAAACTGTTTTGGCCCTAAATAACCAGAGAATTGTCTTCTCCAAATGATTCAGTGGAAGCAGCTGAAAGGCATAAGCTGAAAGCACCCATTTCTCTAAGCTGTGCCCTCAGGACTTGATTCCTGTGACATACCCTGTCAGGTCAACAGCCCCAGTTCTGCCAAACCTGGGGCACGTTGCAGGCTATAGCATCACTTCTCTGAGCTGACTGGGGCAAGAGCTTAGCAATGATTGTTTACAGGCTTTGATCCTGGTTGTCTTCATATACATACATTGTGGCAGACTTTGGTGTTATTACTGTCAGTCTGTGTTTAATATATCAGCTGTAAGTATTTCAATTTGTCAACAATGTAGATTAAAACCCAAGCAGAAGATGAGAACTGAATATTCCTCTGGTTTTCTCTCTTTTTTTTTTTTTTTCATAAGACCTGGGGGGCGTAGAGAGTTTTTAATGGACATTTTCTAGTGCTAGCCAAGGAGCAGCATAGAAGCAGGCGTTCAGAACCTGAAGTACTTAAACCAATAATAAATTATTTGTAGTTTTAAGAATTTTCATGGCATTCATACTGTTTCCTAAAGTAAATTCAGAGAGATGCCTTGCAAAATTGATCCTACGGATTAATGCTAGACATTTACTTCATTTCCCATTTGTCTTTCATACTGTTTTTTTCTACTGACACAACTGCATGAAGCTGGTCATGCTTCTGCCCTACTCAATACATAAGAGGACTTAATCTGACTAGGAAATTCTTTAAAAAAAAAAAAGAGAACGGTACACTTATAATTCTTTTGAATAATATTTAGCATCAGCAACAAAATATCTCAAAATCATTGTGTGTTGGGTTTCTTTATTATAAATTTGGAATTGAGTTTCTATCAGGAAACTTATCTCCTTAAGAGGATGAATTATTATATTTAGGTCCCTTTAGTCAGTAATTCATTATTTCTGATTAAATGCAGCAATTTTTAAATTACTATAATGAGAGTTTAACTACCTTTTACTAAGAAGTAGTTAAACATTATGCAAAGAAAGATTATTCCATGCTGTTGGAAATTGTCCCTCTTCTAAATCTTTCCCCAGTCACATGCTACCCTTCGACATGACTTACATGTTCTTGGCAGATCTAGAGCAGAGTAGACTGTACATATGACTTTTCAGAGAGTATCTCTCAGAGTTCTACCTTCTCCTGCCTTGCAGAAGGGCCCAATATTTCTTCACCTGAGAAATCTCCTAGAGCAGTGGTCTCCAAACATTTTTGATCATACACGCCTATCAGTAAAAACATTTTCAGCAAAATAAATTTTATTTATTTATGAACTATATTCATGTGCTACTCAGAAATTGAAAAGGATGAGATAAAGATGAAATAAACACTATTTTAAAAATATTATTTTATTTATTAATGGTACGAAAAGTACCATAAATAAAACTCCAATGGGTTGACTTGCACATGCACCCCCTGGTGTGTGTACACCCTGCTTTGGAGCCCACTGAGCTAGAGCACCAAACTGCTTCTAATGCACAGGATAAATGCACACCCCAATACTCTGAAGCCTTGGCTTCTCTTACCAAGATCAAATGATCTGCTGGTGTGTACACTAGCTCTCTTTTTATTCATATACCCAGGTTTCTTTTCAGAGACACCAGGGGTGTATACCCAGGTTTCATCACGAGATGATATTAGGAAGAGTTCCAGGCCTGCACACCTAAATACAAAAAAAGCTCCTGGTTTCATCAGTTAGATGTCTTCACTGTATACCAGCCTCATTTTTCTGCAGGTCCTAATGAGTTTGACACCTGCAAGGGACGCCTCTCTGGAGATGTGGCTGGATGATAAATACAGTAACTTAGAACAGCTTCTTTAGAAACCATAGGGAAAAACAACCGGAGAAAACACTGACACAAAAGCCAGGTTACATCTTATCTTCCCTAACTTCAGTGTTCTCCCTGAGGCTCCTGTCTGGCCCTTCTGAGTCTGGCCGGTTTTGTTCATCTCCCTCCCCCAGGCAGCAGGAATGGAGAGTCATGATCGTCTTCAAAATTAGCTAGCTCCCTACTTTTTCTCTTAAATGCCAGCAGAAGGGTTGTCTAAGGCCATTGCCATGTTCCTTTGTGTGCCCATTATCTCAGGTGAAAATTAACTCTTTAAAACCAGGTACAGTTCAATAACCAAATCAGCTAAGACACACGAAAGTCATAGGATCTTCACAATTCATTAACAATTTTTGCTGTCTCTTGGCTGTGACTGGGAGTGTGAACACAGAATCCTCAAAGGCTGCAATTCAGTCTTCTATATGATATATAAAAATTCTGGCTTTCTGCTAAGTCCTTTAAGCTCATTCACATTTTACTTTAGGTATCCTTACAAAATATCAGCTAATCTTTCAAATGAGTACATTACAGTCTTAAAACTGGAAAAAGATTAGTCGGAAGTTGCGATTTCTAAGCATTAAAAAAGATTATGAACTCATAACAACTCAGATACGGTGTATTTGCTCAAAATCCGTCTCATTAGAAATGCTACGTAAAACGCCTCATCCCTGGAATGCTTCATAAAGAACACGTTATAAAACGCTCTATAATCAAAGATTATAATCAAGCAGTTTTAATCAAAGTGAAAATTCTAGAGAACTTTCTCAAATGACACAGCGTCCTGATGCCAGGATTTTACAGGTTACATCATATACCTCAAACATTTCCTCGGCACTTCTGGGAGTTTCTCGCCCTCATTGCCAGGTCCCATGTCCTCATGTTGCTCCAGGGGGAGTTGTGCAACTATAAGATTTGGTCCCTGCAAAAAACCTCTCTTCATCTCACCAAGCTCAGACTTCAAGAGGCAATGCATAATCTTGGCAGCAATGTAACTATCAAATGTTTTCCTGTGACCCAGGACAGGTGGGTTTTTTTGAGAACAAGACATTATCTATTAATCCATTATCTATAGGAATCACTAATGTAAAGAATCAGTGTCTAGATTTCTCCTGCATCCTCTTGCTTGCTAAAACGCATGCCTTCTAGACAGACAGAAGGTAGGCAGATCGGCAGACTAACCCTACCAGCAATTCCCTTCACGGGCTCCAAATGAAAAGCTCTGGACTGGGCTGCCCCCCCGTCGCATACAAATCCCCGAGCGTACTGTCTTAGGGGCACTCATGCCATTTTCACACATGAATCTGCTGTCCACTGGACTCAGGTAAGGAAGGGGATGAAATGAGACATCTCATTTTGGACTTCGATGTCTTTAAGATGCTCGCGCCAGTTCTGTTACCCATACTGACAAATTTTCACGCCTTATTCATACCTACCTACCCATGTCTTCATGTCCCCTAAAGAAATTGAGTAATTTGCTTGAGATCAAGTCAGATGTGCTCTGAAAATAAAAACAAATCGGTCTCCACACTTTCATTTCTCTTGGGTCAAAAAACCCAAAGGCTGTAGAGTCTAGAAGCTCTCGCCCTCTTGCACCAGTCAGTGCTCTCTGATCTCCAGCCTGTCCCCTCATTCTACTTCAGCGTTANNNNCGCCTTCTGATTATTCTAAATATATCTATCAGATACACATATTGAAAAAGAAAATACCCCAAAGCCAGGTTTTAACATCCTCCAGACACACCTGAATCAACAGGTCTTTAAAGGGGACTATGAACTAAGGAACTACTCTCTTTAATGAGTTAACAGTTTCTCTTTCAAGGATTAGCACTTAAATTTCCAGTTGGAAAATACTTGGCTAACAAGAGAATGTCTGTTATCTGGAAGACAAAGAGCAGTCTTTGAGAAGGACACCATCCATGTCTCCAAATCTCTAAAAACAACTTTGTAGGTGACCACTTGTATGGTTTTTATTTGTGTCTGGTTCATAAAGCAACGAGCTTTTAATGCAGCAGCATTTAGTTTAGCCTTGAATGGGTGCTCAAGAAGGGAAGAGTGCAGTTATTTACCAGCACGCAAGTTCTTCCAAATCACTGATATCTAAAAGATAAAAGCTCAGATTCACCCCACAATGCATGAAGAGGCATCTGTAAAGCTGCCAACATAATTGCTCACAGAGCTCCCCAAAGAGCCAGATGCCACCACTTGAACACATTCCCAACTTAGTCATCTGAGTACTGAAGACTGGAGGGAATAGCAGGAAGTTGAAGGGTCAATGGTATGCCATTTATATTCTGAAAAGATGAAACGGATTTTTTGGAGAAAATTAAACTGAAAGGACGTCATGCCAAACAGAAAGTGCTTTAGCAGCACAATTTAATACTAGAAATAAATGTGTGTGTCATTCTGGAGTTTTTAGAATATGAAAGGCATGAAAATTGTGCTCTGATAATAATACAGAATGAAAATGTGGCAAAATTTCCTCATAATTAAAAGATGTAGTGAAGACACTCATGCAACTTGTTTTTGATTCTCTGCACTTCTCCAATCAGGCCTTTGTTTCCAGATATTATTCTTGCAGTAAAATTAAAGCAGGCATTTAAAATCTCATTTTCTTATGCACCTGTTTCTGTTTTACTAGCAGTAGCTGCGATAATTTCTGTAAGTGCTTGAAGGCTGATATTTGGTCTTAAAGGCTCTTGCAATGGACACAGTATAGCAAAAGTGGGTAAACACAAGGAGAAATATTCAAAGTACAATTAAAGCGTGCATTTGATATTGTCTCAGCTTTCTAGCTTCTTTGTATCCCATTACTGTTACAAAGCACTGAGTCCTGAAATCTTAAAGACTCCACAAATTACTTACTACAAAAGTTATAATAAAATATCAATCAAGGAAAAAAGGTAACCAAGATAAATACGTTAGTCTCTGGGTCAATGGAGGAAGCACTACTTCTGCCAGACAGCAGCTGAGTCCTTACCCTTCTTTCTTGATATTTTTCTTATCCCAGTGGGACACATGGCCTTCCGCTCTTTGCTTTGTAGTACTTTGGTCTCGTATGGCACCGCACTGGCTCCTCCTTATATGTTGTTCTTTATAATCAACTAAAGGAAGAGGAAACATCTCCCTCTCCATGCCTTCAGTGGAGACAGAGTCAACAAGTCCAAAACATCACGGCAGTGCCAGGAAGTATGGGACAGATTAAAATGGTGGCTCAGGGAACCCCTTACAGGCACGGGTTAGGTTGTCACTCTTTATCTCTTTCACCCCATATTCAGCCCTGCCAGGTCCAGCTAAAGCTTCATAGCTCATTCAGGAGACCTGTGTCCCAGGCTAAGACGGGCCAGTGCCCACAAATTTTGCACAGGAATCCTCACCATGGAAAGAAATATCTGTGCTTCTCTACTTCCCTCTTCCTCTCCATTCCCCTCTCCATTGCTGCACAGATACCAAGCCTCTTCTCTGCACAGACTGCCACTACTGTAACCATTCTTAACTCATCTTATTTGACCATGTAAAGCTACTGATTAACTTGCTTTTTCCTTATACTAGGGCAGTACTCTCTCCTTCACGTCCTCATTCCAATTATTCCCTTCCAGCTTATCATCAATAGTAGAAGAGGTCCATGGTGGTCCATAGTTTTTTTTTTTCCCCAAATAAAAAAAAAAGTTAACTGGACTTCTTTCCCCTCACCATAATTTGAAAAATGCTGTTACTCTGTTCTTGTAATACCAGAAATGCTTGGGATCTCCCTGCTCTGATGTTCACAGAGATCATACATAGCACCTCCTGTGGCAATACCAAATGCACCACCATGTGCACTTCATTTTTGAGGCTGCATGACTATTTTCCCTCTCTTTGACAGAACAATTTTTTTTCATGAAGAACAACTTCTGGCCCAAGAAATAAATCTGCTTCTTGATTGTACAAAATTCCAAGACAAAAATCAAGTCTGAGCTACTAGCCACAATTACAGTTTTCTTTTTTGAGCACTAGCCTTGCAGCATTTCTCATTTCAACTTTTTATCAAGTTACCGAGGGTTTGCCAGTACAAGGGTCACTCAAAAAAGTTAATCTGAATTAATTTTTAAAGTGGATTAGTCAAAACATATTAAACCTCTGTGTAGACACTTTCATTCAAAATTACAGCACGCTTAATTAACCAATCTGCTCTGGAAATTAAGTTAAATTGAATCAAGACACTTTTAATTCTGATTCAGAGTATCCACATGAGAGTTTAATGTCATTTAATTAATCCACTGTGGATTCACACTTCTATTTAATTTGGATTACCTTTTTGGAGGGTTCCAGTACACAATAGCTCTGATGCTGGATTTGGGCCAGAATTTTCAGCAGATGAGAATTTTTCATTTAAACAATACATCATGGGCCAGTGATACAATTAAAACTTCATGATAGAAAGCTATCCTCATTTGATTTCTTTCTGTCATTTCTCAAGTGGTAAGCTTAACGAGTTAAAAAAAAAGTAGTCATTTGATAAACATTTTCATGTAAATACTATATTTAAAAACTGGAATTAAATTCAAGTGAAATTAATTTATTTATTATTGGCATCAATAGTAACCCATACTATTAACAGAGCTAGATAAGATTTAACTGATTTTTCCTCACCCTCATTCTTGACTCTACTTCATTGAACATGCTTTTTGCCCAGTCATTCTTTCACTATTCTGTTAGAGGTTCAGGCTCCCCGCCTGCTTCCACAAAGGTCCTGCAAAGCAGAGCTCAACAGTAACAACACTGCGACGCCATTACAGTCTGAAACAAGTGATCCTACTGACTGAAAGTAAATGGTCTGAAAAGTTTTCATGATGGAGGTATTCAGGAACATGCAGGTTCCAGAGGGCTCTACAGCAAGCCACCAGCAGAAGCAATCTTCAAAAGAGTTTATTTCTCATTTAAGGCAGCCCCCAGTGAGCGTTTATACCAAACGTCAGGAAGAAAGACTGAGGTTATCGATGAGAGATGTTGCTCAGCTTGATGGTCCCAAGAGCCATGGTGACACCATTCTGGGACTACAAACATGCGTACCATCCCTCCTCATTTACATCAAGTGAAATGATACACAGTTATTAAGCAATTCTTGCTTTCTTAGCCATTACTACTGGGAAACTGTTGCTAAGCCTCAAGTTATCACTAGTCAAAATTCATACCAGTAATGAATTGGTCCAAGTATAAAGGGACAGCATTTGTAACGGTGCCCGAAATTGAGGTGTAGCAAAGAAAGATGCCTGCAGAAACAGTGGGAAAGGATGGAACTGGACATGGCTAATACTATAATTTGTGGTCTATGCACAAATCCTCATGCTTATGCCACCTCTTATACCAAGTATGCAGACGGGAAGGTCCGTGTGTGTTTGCAGGAATACACATGAATGTATGTACATTATGAATAAGATGCTAGAAAACCGCCTTTCTGCAAAACTTTGCTATGGGCATTTTTTTCTGGATAGAATTATCCCTTTAAAAAAAGAAATATTATTTACATCTCTGTCTAGAACAGAAGCAGTATTGCCTATTGGCAGAATTCAAGTGTCCCTTAAAAAGAAATTTTGCACTGACAGCAATAAAGTTGAAGCAATGCAATAAAGCACTGGCAGAAGATATTTAAAGGATGCAGAAAAAAAAAAGACTATTTTAATCAAAAGCTATTAGGAAATTCTACTCCACTTAGTAGAATGGCTTTGAAAAAAATTAATTTTCCTGCAAATAGTACTAGTAAAGATTGTTTCACATTTTCTAAGTACTGCAATAAAAATTGCTTCAAAATGCAAATGTAATCATTAGCGTCACTTCTTAGCAGCAAAGAAACCAACAATGCCATGACCACTCTCAGCAAATTCAGCAGTTAGCAATTTTAGAAGTACACGTCATGGTCAAATATTTTTTACTGTACTGATACTTACAGACAGCTGTCAATAAGAAAACTGGTTCTTATTTTAGTTGTCTTATAAATATGCTCTTTGTGACTGCAGCAATAGGAAGGAAAAGTTCTTTTAGGAAAATCTATCGCATCTGCTCTTCTAACATTGGCAACACAGATGAACAATTTATTTATTTTTTTTACCAACACTGTCACTTGCCGGCAGTTTTGCTAACTCACCAGACACTAAAAAAAAAAAAAAAAAGGAAAAGGTGTTTACTTTTCCCTTATGAATTAATAGCGTGCATACAAAAAGACATATCTGTCATCTGGATTTACTAAACCTCCCCTTCAAGAATTGCAGAGGGAGGACTGCGCCATGCATCATATCTTAACACATTTACCAGTCACCTCTGCCTACCTTCAGTACCTTCAACCCTGAGTTATGTTACAGGTCACTGTCAGTTCATTGCTGTTCGCTTACTCCCAAGCATCCGTCACAAATCTCTCAGACTGTACTTTGGTAGTGCTGTTGTAGGCATGATGGCTGCAGGATAAAAAGGGAAGAAGGCTGTAGGAAGGGGAATTGTCTTTTCTTAGTCCAGCTGATACAGCTGGGAAAAAGCAGCCAATGATTAGGCTATGCTGGTCCCGTCACCAAACCTCACATAATTCCCACGCAAAAGGACATTCTGACTTAAAAAGCAGACATCTCTCCCATCAGGGCTGAGATGCCCTGCTTGATTGTGTTAATTTCCTGAAAAGCCCCTCATTAGCTACTGCTATTATTTTCCAATTCCAGGCATATTAGCCATCATTGCCAAGATACAAATTTTATAAGCACTTTAGTTATGGTCTCTGGCTGAGGAATTTTCCAGGTTAAAGGTGCAGCCCTGCTCAGCAGGCTTTCAAATGGGGGTACTTACTGTAATTACCCACAGAAGCATAGTCTAAGACAAGACTCAGAAGGTAAATGAAACAAATACATAAGGGAACAAAATTTGCTGAGAAGGGCTGACTTTCAAATAAAGTGGGGGCTGACAACACATTTTTCTGCCTTATGTACACCTATATGTACTTGAGTAAAAAAAAAAAAAAAGCAGGATTTTGTTTGTGTATCAAGCTTCATTTCGCACTAGTAAATAACTACCCAGCTGAACAACAATACAGAAAGAAACCTCCAACATTTTAGCATGGATTAGCTTCATAATTAATTTCCAGCCAGTAAGAAACAATGATCACAACTCACCACTTGCCTATGAGAATTCAATCATCTCATATCTTGTTTACAAAGTCATTAAAAACCCTATTCTATCAAAATCTCCAACTGTTTAAGGAAGAAATACAAACAGGAGTTAAAGAAATTTTTGCTTAACAAAGCACAGACAATATCCATGTCGTACTGTAGATTGACAGTTTTCATCTATGACCACCTAATATTAGTATTCATCTATTTAAAACACCATGATTATCAATGAAATTAAAAAAAAAAACTCATGAGAAATTCTAGAAGGAAAAGCCCTTCACAGACACTGCAGTTTATGTTTATGAAGCCTACCAATTAATTGGTATCATCATCTGTATTCATTCTTGTATATAAAGCATTTATCTTTGTACAGTTTAACAGACTAATGAGATTTGTCAGTTCTTTTGACTTTACAGAAAGAGAACAATGGCTTTTGCAAAAAGGCTTAAATTGCTCATTTACCGCTGGAAGTTGTGAAGTCTAGTGAAAAAATCCTCTCTACCCCTACAAAACCAAGAAGGACAGTTACCTATGGCACAGAACAGCTCTCCTTCTATCCTTGACACAAATTATGTGATAAATTTCATAGGCAAACAGATATGACCACCAGAGGCGGGTCAATGTTATAGGGGTGCCATTTGTGAACAGGAAAAGTAGTGCTGCCACCTGAAATCTGGTAACAACGAACAAGAACCATAGGGGTAGGCAGGGGGAATATCAGAGGATGTAAGAAAGGGGCAGCAACAACAGCCCGGAGCTAGAAAGATAAAAGCAAGGAGGACAGGAGGGAAAGCCACTTGGGGAGATATTTACAGTGGCTGATTTCTTCCCAGGCTCCGGTTCCTCCTACAGGCAGCAGAGGAGACCGGCTCTTCCAGGGCGATAATTCAAAGCACCAAGCAGCTATAACCAGTCTTCTGCTGTCAAGTCCCGTCCTGGGGGAGACTCCCTCCTTTAAGCTGAATGCAAGATTAGGTTTCTTAGGATAAATTCAATCTTTGCGATTTCCCATACTGTAGGTTTTTAAAAATTTCAGTCTCCTAATCCTCTTTTTAAAGGCCCTGGTAAAAAATTTTCATTGACTTGGCTGGCAACATACTTTGGCCAATGCTGAGTACTGGCGAGTACCCTATCCTAAACCCTACCGTGAACAGAGAGAAAGAGAAACAATCACAGGGTGATTGGTAGCAGGTACTACACCTGCACAAAGCCAAACGGCACCGCGTGGGTATGCTAGCACAGGACCTGAAAACAGCACAACACACAAACTAATAATTCTGGAGATTTTGATCCCAGAAATATTCATTGGCAACCTTCGAGACTGTCTCAGTGCATCCTCACAACAGATGTGTGGAACAGTTCTTAATTTTTAGATCCCAGGCAGAGCTAGGGTTGACACAGACCACATTTTGACCAGATATATTAATGCTGAGATGTTTCTACACAGCAGAAGTAGTCTTTTTTCCACCTACATAAATGCATAGTGTAAACTGTGATGCCCACAGAATTTGAACATTTCCAGGCTGAGATCGCGGCTGACCTGATGTAGATGCTCAATTTCCATCATACATGGCGCTTTTTTTTGACATGTTTTTCAGTATCTCAGTTCTTCCTCCAGCAAATCAAGAATTAGCTAATAATAGTTCAGGTCCTTCAGACTGGCATTCAGTGGCATCAATCATTCCTGTTTGGGAGATTATGAGATAATCATAGAATGGTAGAATTGTTAGAGTCGGAAGGGACCTTAAAGATCATCTAGTTCCAACCCCCCTGCCCTGGGCAGGGACACCTCCCACTAGACCAGGTTGCTCAAAGCCCCATCCAGCCTGGCCTTGAACACTTCCAGGGATGGGGCATCCACAACTTCTCTGGGCAACCTGTTCCAGTTTCTCACCATAAGACATTGTACTAATAATGTACTAATAAATGTAGTCCTACTGTACTTCCTGATAACTTTCCACTTATTTCTATAGCTAATGCATGTAACCATATGCAAGTCATGTGGCCCTGGTGGTATCAATGGTCTTGTACTCTATAGAGTGAGTGTAACATGCAACTCTATAGTGTCTAACCCAAAAAGGTACAACTAGACAGCATAGGACAATTTCTGACCTTGGTCATACCATATCACATTAGCTGTTTATTCCATAAAATACCATCTCAGATTTTTCAGATAAATTAGATCTGCTTTTATTTTTCTATCAGAATCCAATCCCTGCTGTATGTTTTATTGGAAAATAATTTTCCTTTCAATTTTGTTTTTCCTTTTTTAAATTTTCTCTCATGGATCTTTTAATGTTACATGAGACTATCGGCACAAGTTTTTCTAAAAATAAAGAAGTGAAAGAACATTCTTGGAGATCTTATTGCCCTCTAATGTCTGTAGACACTATTGCCTTTCCTGCTTTCCCAGACAATCCATAACTGGGGAGAATATAGCTCTATTAACCTTACTATATCAGCCAGAATGTCAAAATCTGTATTATAAATCTTCATCTTAATCATTTATGATTAAATATTCAGATGAGATTATGTGCAACCTAATTCTACACATCCATCTCCACTTCCCTAATTAACGACAGACAGCAACAGGGGGGAAAAAACACCACCTTTCTGAAGTAACTAGGCAAAAACAAGCTTTTGTAGACAACTTTCATTTCTAAGCACATACTTGTTTTTTGATGACCATTTAAGAAAGGAACATGATTAATGAAGTTATGTATATTGAATTATAAATCTATTGCTTTACTATAGATTGCTAAGTATTGCCAGTGTTAATCCCAGTAGCCCCAAACCTCTTATTTTTATGAAGCCTCACTGGCTTAAATTCTTCTCTATCTGTGAGAGAATTTGACATGCATACAGTGAAAGTTACATAGGAGGCAACTTTCCAGGGCTTTGTGGGTAAAATTCACCCTTGTTCAGAAAAGCAATCTAAGATTTATGAACCACTAAAGATCCTCTTAGAACTAGAATAAAGACTATTTAGAACTGCTTCAGCTTTAAGCACCAAATTTGAGCTACTTAGACCCTAATTTTGAGAGGGGCTGAGAAAGTGTACCTCATACTGAGATTGAAGTCATTGATACACATCACCAGATTTTTGGAAAAATCGAACTTGAAAGCTACTAAAGGCATCGCTTAAACCGAGGCAGCTAACTCAACCTGTAAATCACAGGCTCCAAATGAAAGAGACCTCACAGGAAAAGACAAGATGTCTTTCCTTCTATCAGCCTGAAACTGACTTCTCAGTATATATTCTAGAGCTGTGCAAATAATAGATTCTTTGGTTCAATGAGAAGAAAAAAAAAAGTATGAAGTTAAGCTCAATTACAATCTGATCGTGGGGAAAGACAGAAGCAGGAAAAGAAAAATATATATTTTTGCATCAACCTGGAACAAGTAGGAGCCAATTCATAAACGAAAGCTCCAAATTTCAAAATGTCAAGTCACATGTTTAGCATGAAACTTCTTTCCCAAACATGCAGGCATTTTCACAAAATTACTGGAATAAAGTCTTTGAATTTGCCCCTTTTCAGACAAAACTCCTTGCTAAATGCAAACTGAATCTGTTCTTATTTCCCCAAATGACATTTTTCAAACTTACTTGGAGAGGAAGCAAAAGGGGGAGGGGAAAATTGCCTGGCTCCATCCTCTGCTGCTTTTTCTAATTGCATTTAAATGATCCGTGCAACTGGTCTCCTACAACTTCCCTGAGGGGTAATATTTCACAGTCTAGCTAATCTCACTATCGAAATCTGTCACGTTTTTCAGCAAAAATTTCACTAGCGTAAAGCACAATCAGAATCATTTTTGCTGACTTCTAGAAAATGTTAAGTTACTTTTAAGATCAGGAAGTATGCAAATACAGAATATCAGCAGAATATACAACTCTGGATGCTTCAACAGTGCAAACTAATCTTCCATCCACGGTGCCTCATGTCTACTCATGAGTCCAAATCTGCAGCTGAAATTGAACAATCTTTTGGCACAATATTTTGTTGTATCTGAATGAATCATAGTTACCTTTTTTAAAAGAAAAAAAAAGGAAGTGATGTAAGCTCAAAATTATTTTTCTGTATTATACACACTTAATACACGATTTATTTAATCATTTATTTCTCCAGCTCACTCACGTGACTGCATTTGTTTGAGCTTAGTAAGCTCTGGCCCTGATTCTTCAGGTGCTTGTATATGCACTTAACACAGGTGGTGGGTGTTTGCAGGACCAGAGCTCTGTATACATTTCCTCACTTTGAGGGCTGCTGAAGCACTACCTCGCCAAACAAAAATCTTAACTCTTTGGGGGAAAAAAAAAAAAATGCCGCTGTGATTGAGTAATCCCTTTTGCAACTATTATTAGCGAACTTACGATACAACCTAATGGCCTGATTCTGTCTTGTCTTTCCCGTCCCCTCCCAGGATGAGTAAAATACTACTTTGTGAATTGCTGAACTAGAGTCAGTAGGCTGATTAAAGGAATCAGACACATTATTAAGCCTGTGGGGACTTCACGTGGCTCCTAAGGCAGGAGTGCCTCTGCCTGCGCACTAGCACGCCGAGTAATGTTACCTCTTGTACTGGTTTAACACTAAGTTAAGTACTACTTAACCAGTTAGGGCTGTGGTACTCTGCACGAGAGCAAACGCGTTCCAGACTCAGTCCAAAACATCATTATTATTTTTTTCTTCAGACTAACTCAATTTCTGACGCACCTAGATTTAAGTAACACAAAGGAAAAGGGACACCTCCACGCCTGAGGTCAGAAAAACTCTAGTATGAACCAAGCAACAAAGACTGCTGAACACAGCCTAAAGAAAGGCTTTAACACCACTTGACGTAGACCTGTGTCATTCCGATTTTCGACAAGAAATATATAGTCTGGCTCAGTGAAGCAATACTGTTCTGTTTCTCAATTAGTCTCGTTTTCTGGCTGTTGTACTCATTCTGCAGCGGCAGATGAAAATGTCTCAAAGTATAAAAATTAAAATAAAGCCATTTCCACAGTAACATGATGTTATTTTTACATTTTGACTTAAGGAGACTACAAACCGCGACACAGACAAAGCCCACCACCACCTCAATTTGCAGGAACTGACAAAAGCCCTTTTACTGTTACCCTAAATACTCCAAGCAGGCAGTCTTACAAAGTGCAAAGCACACAGTCAAATAAAATACCCAGGCTAGCTTTTGTTTGGAGTAGTTTATCTCTACACTTCGGATCTAAATGATATGAAGTTAGTCACAATCTTCAGCTATAGCAGTTAGTTTCCTTTGTCACTTCACAGACACCTAACTCAACACCCGAATGCTGCGGAGCAGCCCATAAACTCTCACCAACATCACGTATCTAAACTGAGGATTGTATCTTTTGAAAAATCTTGGTCCCGCATATATATTATCATAGCAAAGTTTAAGCAAAGTTTTCTGCAACATATGGAGAGCTCTAATTTAACTGTGGTCTCAGGGTATGCCACAGATACACAAGCTTGAATCCTATTTGAGAAGATACTTAGCGGAAGCTTAAATTATTGACTCTGAAGTTTTTAAACCCTCTGATTTCATAGCATGTGACAATACATCTCTGTGGTGCAAAATCAAAACATAGAAAGCCTCAATTTGTTTTGACTGTATTTCTACCAGCAATTTTTTTTTTTATTTTATTTTTTTTTTTATCTTTTCAGATCATGCCTGGAGAATAAACAAAATCCCAATATGCTCAAACCAGGCTGTGAAATGCAAACTTCTTTCTCATATAAAATTCAGAATTTTGAAAACACAGGGAACTATAGATTGGAAATTCAGGCAAAATCTCAATGCAACAATTCAAACATAAGTCTCCTGGATGGGAGGAGGAGGAGGAGGAGGCTGAGAGGAACATAAGCTCTCACTCAGTGCGCCATGAGTTTTGGGTCACCCAGTGAAGCTGGGGCTGTGGCCACACAGTGCTCCTCTCGTAACCCGGCCGTGTGGCTTCTACTTAAACACACCAGCTAGCGAGTTAGTTCTTTTCCTACTCTACAGCCCCTTGCTAATCCCCGTCTTGTGCAGCTTTGCTAAAAACTTCCAGAGTGCATCAGAAGTTTTCCCCTGCCAGACAGAGTACGCACACCACATTGCCTTCATTGATAAAATTCAATACAGCACTGAGAAAGTTCCCAGGTCAGTCTGGCAGTACCGATCTTTAGTAAATCCTTTGCCCCCTTTAACTGTGTATCTTTAGAAAAGTTTTTAAAGGAAAGGGCACTTAAGTAAGCTTCACTTACTCGTAGATCTATAGTTGCTGAATAATTTTATTTCTCAGCCTCCTAAATATGCAGCTGTTCGTCAGTCCTATGGTACTATCTCGATCTTAACAGATTCAAAATACAGATGTAATTCACCAGTTCTTTTGGTATTCTGGAATGGAAGTTATTAATTCCTTTGATTTTACAAAGATAAACTCATTTACTGTGGCTTTCACTGCAGCTGTGGTTATTTCTATTTTAATACCATCCTGTACATTATCTGTCTTCCCTTTGCCACCATACTAACGTAATCATCTTTACTGAAAAATGAGGGAAAGCACCAAGCCATATCTAGATTATCTTTTAATATCCACCCTCACAAGACAGCAGCTCTTTCTTCCTTTTTCTGTCCCTATGACGAAGCTGAAGAGTGTTTTGCTATTTGTTCTTTCTTCTGCAAAGCCCAGCTTGGCTTTGGAAATTCTCACTTTATCTCCAAACCTTTTGGCCTCTGATACTTAGTGCTGATCAGAGAGGTGGGAAGGAAAGGGTGCAAGGGGGGGAAGGTGTCTCTTGCATATTCCTAATGGTGTTGCATACATACATGTTATTTTACAGCCACACCCTACTTTTTTTCTTTTTTTTTTCCATGTTCAGATTCCTAGCAGTGTCAGCATCACTAATTTCAAAGAAATTTAGAATTTCTTTATATTTATATCTACATATTTATATCTATATTATAGATTTATATCTATATATCTTTATATTTATATCTATATATTTATATCTGCAAGTTTATCCTACTAGACATTTCCCTCAGTTATGAAATTTTGCTCTTTTGTGGAAAAAAGCCAAATAAAAACAAACAAAAACCCCGCTTAGCAAATTCTTTATTTCCTTGAGAAACATAAAAGGAAAATATTTGTGACAACTCTGTTGAAGGTTATTTGGTGTTATCAGCCTTCCATAGTGTCCTCATTCCTTACTGAGAAACTCTAAAAATTCCAAAACATCCCCATAAAAAACCAGAACACTGTAACACATCCTATTGATACATTAGCTACTTGATGAAGACTGTCACCTACCACATGAAAACATCTATGATGATAACTAATAGGCAATGTTCTCCAATATCAATTTAAGTAGTTAAAATCCCCAATGATGATAACATTTCCACAGATTGCTGGAGTGTCTACCCTTCCCTTCTCACAACAGGACTCCAGCAATACATTATAGAAGCCCAGCAATAGCCCAGGGAAACCACCTTTGCAGACCTTTAAATTTTTAATATTTTTTTAAACACATATAACCCACTCTTTCAAGTTATTATATGGTTAATACTCAGTAGTATGCCAGCAGGTCTCCAGTTTGAGCTATCTTTCCTCAGTAGCGTACAGCATTCAAGCCCCGAGTCATGAATTCACTTGATTCAAGTAGGGAAGCAGATGCTCCAACTTCTTCCCTTTTCTTGACCAGGTTTTTGGCAGGCCTGTATCCGTGTTTCAGCTGTTCCTTAGGGACAACACTCAGCCACCGAACAGATCAAGCACATTCCTAGCCGCAATGTGTCATTGACACTTTACTTTCTCAGCAGCTTAGAGTTTTCTTTGCTAATAAAATTATTATTAATATTTCTATATCCACTGTTCTATCTTCATTTTCCCCATCTTACTCCTCTTGCACTGATTTTATATATTTATATATATATTTATATATAAAAGTTATAACGGACATAAGAGTTCCCCCCAGTCTTCTCCTCTCACTTCTCAGTTTAAAGTCCTCCTTCCAGATGTGTCAGCACCAACTTGAGGCCAGTTTCTCAGAAAGGAGAGTGCATCTTTAGACATCTCTTTCATCCAGCTGCACAGTAATGGCTGGTGCTTCAAAACACATCTCTTGTAGGGTTATGAATTATGTGCTGATCACCATTGCTCTATCATTCATCCACTCTCTTATCCCACTGGAACATAAAGGAAATATCTGAGGATCTTAAAGACATTTTAAATCAAAGCAGAAACACATCTAACCACTGACCTAATGTTCCTTGCTTCTACATGCATGCCATACGATCAGCAGACCGTTTCCAAAGTGGGAATCTCTGGCATAGTCTGGCTGAAAGACCAGGTTAACCACGAAGTTAAACAACAAGGCCAGCATTACATTCACAGCAATGGGCCAGATCTTGTGGCATTACGTTTCCTCAGGTAAGCATGGGTTGATACGAAGAAGGGATTGCTCCCCTTGAGCCCTTCCTAGATCTGTTCAGATTATACTGGAACTTTGGAGAAAGAATTAATCTGCTACAGCCTTCTCTGTAGGCAAACATGTTGTGAGAAAAGCCCTGGCTATCTTTTCCCCCCATCAGCCAGATGAATTGGAGAATGCTATAGAAGTAGGGAGGACAATCATTTCCTTCCCAAGAACACAGAAAAACATATTACTCCTCAGCCTCGATCTGCTCCTTTCCTGGAGAAATACAGCCCTGGGCTGCATCACCAAGACAATTACATGTCCCTGTGTAGGGTTTCATTATATATCTTTGGTATAAATACTGTTATGGTTAGAAGGCTTCATGGTGATAGGCTTGCTCGAAGACCCTAGAGGACGCAAAGGACAAATGCATAGAGTTATGCATTGCACTTAACATCTCTTGATTTCAGGCGTACCTTGCTTTCAATGTAAACCCACTTCCATGGATGCAAAACAGAGATAAATTTCTCTGGTTTAATTGATTATAGCCATAATCCTTCATGGGACTGCTTGTTCTTGTTCAGTGTTTAGACTAATTTTGTTTATGTAGAGCCAAACCAGAAGAAAGTTTATGTCATGTTTGTGATGCACCAAGCACAGACCAGCCTGAATACAACTGAGCTGCTCCACAGAAAGTGATGTCGTGAAAGAAAAGTCCTAACCTGAGTTCAAGTACGACAGATGTGTAGCCTTGTTCTAGAAGCACACGATACCTATGCCAGAGAGGGACTCCCAGCTCTGTGCTTTCCTACCATAGGACAAGAGCATTAGAGTGAGAAGGAATTTGTCTATTTTTCACCATAACTATTTAAGACAGAAAGAAACACAAACCTTCCCAGCACAACCAGTAGTTAACACTCTGTGGTGCAGGGTGTTGGCCTACTAGTGGCAAAGGAAGAAAAAATAAATAAATAAGAGAGACTGTTATAAAAAGCAAAAGAAGCAAAACTTCCAGAAAGCAGGTTGTCCTCAGCAGATGGATCCCATGGGTCAGACAGCTCAGGATGGGTAAGCACAGCCTTTCACCCACAGGATAAAGCAAAGGTAACTAATACACTGAAAACGTTACTTCAGAATAATAGTGCAACAAGTTAAAAAGAGAAACACGACTGTGAGATGCTAGTTAACAAAGGACAGAGAAAATATTCACATGCTCCTCTATAGCTGGTCCCGGGCAACAATTTGGATTCAGAACACAAGCAGGCACACTCTGATTTAGCATGTAATTAAGAAATCCTCTCTGAATTATGCAACTTTCATTTACTTCTTCAGAAGATATGAGAACACTGCAATCACTTGCCAAGTTTGATCCCAACATGCCATGGGGCAAATGGAGACCCTAAACTGTCATATTCTATTTAAATCATATGTAGGCTAAAGTGAGTGCGATTGCTCGGTATATTAAATTACTACTAGTGTGTTGATATTTCCTCATGAACAATCTATGGCTCTGAATTATTTATTGAGGAGGAAGTGGCTTTTGAAGTGAACATTATTTCTCTCTCAGAGCTACTGCTTGAATATGATAAAAATAGTTGCCAAGAGAAAAAGGAAGTGAAAAAAAGACTCTTCCATGACTGATGGCTCCCAGATTTTACCTCACTCCTTCATGCATTTCTTCTCTTTGTGAAGTCTATATGCTAAAATGATGTTCAACTAAAAAATAATAAGATGGTGGGACAGCGTGTGTTAGGAAATTGCTTGCAACAAATCACAGCTACGTAGTCGTTCAGTGATGGCAATCAATAGGAGTCCTAGACAATTCCCATGGCTTTGTCTTCCTTGCCCCTAAGATCCAATACTGCTCATAGAATTACAGCTTCAAGGGAGCCGCAGAGCGGCCTTCCTTTGGCATTGAGAGTGGTACATCACAGAATCAAAGAGCTTTGGGTTGTAGTGGAGATGAAGAACACTTAAGTGAGTATGGAGTGACAGCAGGATCATGGAGAAGGACCCCATTCTCCCACTGGTCCTTCAAGTTCTCAGACACATTTTTCAAACCCTTACCCCTTCAACAGGAGTCTTCACAGGTTTTTGAGGATGGGGAAGTGAAAACACAGATGAAGCGGCAGCAGACTCCCATATAATAAGATAAATCCACTGTGACACATTCTGCATTATGACCAAATTAGAATTTATTTGGTCAAAGAGGTATTCTCACAATGAAGTGCACTCGTGAGTGACAGCTGCAACATTTGAACCCAAAACAATTACTTGAAATGAACATAAATAATCTTTCTGTCTTCTTTTCTCCTTCCCCACAACTATTAAGGTTGCTATTCATGAAGAATTCTCCAAAGAATTATTTATTAGAAGACATATTTCTATTGTCTATTTATTTGCAAATAGTTTATATACACTAGAAATGCATCAAATCTTTCTGTAAGTTTTCTATGAACAGATTTGAATGTTGAGTTTATTCTTATTTCAAGGTTATTCTTCAATTTTCAAGGTGCTGAAGTTAATTTCTTTAATAACCAATCCTTTGTGTGTCCTAATTAGAAATATCCAAAACAATTTGCTATTTAAATCATATGTCATTGCTTCTGATCCTTGATTGGATGAGTAATGAAATTAAGTAAGACCCATATGAATTGTGAATATTACTACTGAATATGTAATTAAGGTTTTGATTAATATTCTGGCACTCAGGCTTAAAATACACCTTCCATAAGTATTTGCACTAATAAAGCTCAAGCTCAAAAAAATCAGTACAAGTCATTAACACAGTCAAACTGAATTCGTAAGTGAACTTCAAAAGAATACTTGTAAGATTTTTTTTATGGTGATGGTTATGAACAGTGTCCTTTTAAGTTGGACTCCTATATTAGTGCTAGCTGCCAAATAAAGCTACTGGCCATCTTTCCTCCTTAGGTGCTAGTATAAAATTAAAAATTAGTGATACAGGTTTTGCTGAGGTATTCAAAACATTCTGTGTTAATACAAGTTGATAATTTAAACTCCAACTGTTTCAAAGTTCAATGAATCATTTCATAGACATTTCAAATCCTTTAAGACATAGCATTGCATTTAAAAAAATGAAATATTATACTTTTTCTTGTAATACACTTCTATTTCTTACTTTGAGCATCCATTAGGAACATTTTTTATGTCATTACTGAAATATACTTAATTGAGCTGACAGTCAACATTTTTCAAAATGTTCTTCCCATCCAATACTTTCTACACTTAAAGAAAGACAGAGTACCTGATATTTAATAAACAGAAAGGTATGGATGTATCATTTCATTTTTTGCTGTAGAAATCTCTCATTTGTAAAACACCGCAAATAGCATTGATAACAACTTCTTAATATGAATTCTGCAGCAGTAGGATATATCACCAGTGTGGTACCTGTCCTATTAAAAGATGTTAGCCCTGTAGAAAAGTTCTGGCTCCTATCACAGAAGGGGTTGGCTCCCCTGTGAGAATCCACACACCGTGTAATAAAGAGATGGGCAGTGCAGGAATAGCTAGATTCGAGGAGAAGGACTGGGTCTAGCTCTGGAATTGACTTTGAGATGAGTTAGGAAAGGAACCTACTCAAAAACACCATTCTATTTTGAACACGGTCTTAAACCACAAGTAGTAGCAACTCCTTGTTACTTGTATTACAGAAGTATCCCAAAACCTCCAGATAATATTGGCCTCCTGCTGTGCTATGAAGTTTTCAAAGGAATGGAAAGAAATCCATCTCCCAAACAACTTACCACCTTACCAACACAGGTGAGGCTGGAAATTGTTAATACATTTCAGTGGAAGAGGAAAGGAGACGCAAAGATTAAAGACCTGCTGTGGGCTATCTGAGGCAAGTCCCACATGAAAAATCTCCCATGGCCCAAATCACAGGTTGGTCCTGAGGCAGTATTTTCCCTCTAGAGGGCCTATAATTTTACACTGATATGTGTAAACCTGCCACAAACTCACAAAAGAAGCCCATATTCTTAAGTTCTCAACCTACCTGACAGCACCTGAGCAACAGCTCTTACCTGGCAAGGGAACAGGTCCATTTCAACTAAAGGCTTCTCAGCTCCTGGCCTTTTATGCTCTGCTTATCCAAAACCACGAGTGGGCTCTACAAAGGGCTGAGACAGCCTCTTTGGAGACAAACCTAGGGACTGATGGCGGGGTGGCTTGTTTTAAACCCTTTGCTAGTTTTCTCAGCAGCCCTCTTGATTTACTCCAGCCATGCAGGCAACACACCCAACAATTAATTAATTCTCTAAGTCAATCGGATAATTAATGGAGTAGCTCTGCCACAACAGTGACACTAACAGAATGAAGACAGGTTATAGAAAAACATACATCTCCAAAATTTTATTTTTTTAGGTACAGACAAAATAATGAATGGCATACTTAAGTACCAAACACAGCCCTTAGTTCAGTAAGGTAATTTTCATGCTCTGTTATCATGAGTTCTTAATTAACCTGTGTGGTAAAAATTCCTTAACAAATGGTTGTTGACTGTAAATGCAATCCCTCCTTCTGACACACGCATTAATGCACTATTGTAAAAGTTCAAAGCCATTATTATTGAGTTGTCTCAGACACATTCATTATCCTCTGCACTGTATTTGGCTTCACTTGGGTAAATCTTCTTTAATTGTCCAGTCTTTACTTACAGAACATCTTCGTTCAATATACTATGAACTCTGTTTACATTTATGCTTTTTCCAATAATTCTGTGTTGAATGTAGTTTCCACCATTACTACTGGAAATGTTCTGCGCTCAGCTTATTTGTCTGCGGTCACCCATACATGTCATTGTTTTGGAAGCTGAAACGTCCAGAGCTTGGAAGCTTTGGGCTGAAGTTGATTCTAGCACCTCCGCTATGTTTAAAAAAATTCCTAACGCTTGTTATCCAGGCCATTTTTTTTCCCATGTTGAATCCAGTTTATAAAGCAAACTAACAAATAAGGAAAACAGACAAGGGAGGAGGTGATGAGCTGACTTAAAGCAGCAAAAGTGGGTAGGTGAAGGAAACTGGGTGAAGGACAGAACTTACTAAGCTGAATAGCATATTACAGGAATAATAAGCATAAACTCTTGAGGAAAAAACTCCTTAAAATATTGAAATCTTGCTTTAATATCCTAATGATGTCCAATATGGAGAGATGTTCATGTTTTCAACATGTTCAACTAAAAACATGTTTTGACAGGCACATTGAAATGATAATTTGTTTTGAATTGTTTCCCCCTAGATCACTTTCCGAGTATCTGAAAGTATATTACAAAAATTAAGCTTCATAATATCCATGTAACAACTAGACTGCAAATACGCACTGAATAACTAAAGGATAATATTTTCAGAAGTGTGCGCTGCTTTTGACTGCCCAAATGAAGCTATTTTAAATCTCCTTCCCCTTTTAAGAAAAAAAAAAAGGCAATAAGCACCACTGCAATGAAAGTAAAAGGAAGATGTAGTTCCTCGTTTCTGAAACTTAGACAGGTAAGAAAGGTAACCAAAATTATGCATACTGAAAACTTGGGCTCCACTGGCTGTGGAGCTTGTGGTGAGTCAGGAGACAAGAAGCTGGGACAGGAAGATGGGGTTTTATTTCAGTCGCAGAGCTGTGCTGCTTACATTGATAAAAATCAACTACAAAAATGTTATCAGGAAATGAACTCAGACCAAGAACTGGGAACTCCAGAACATTTTAAATTTCTGTTTAATTCACTTTTGCAAGAGACAACAGAGGAAAAGGGTGAAACAACTACTAAGTGACACATCAAAAACACCTTTCCTGTCTCTCTTTTTCTAAGGTTGACTACATATGACAGGGAAAGGTTGATGAAAAAATGAATAAAACAATCCTTCAGCTAATTCAGGTCATCTAGAGCTACTCCTGTAAGTTAAGCAGGCATTTTCATGTAGATCTGTATTATGGTGCTGTTTGTGGGTTACTGTACACGAAGGATGAAAGTTTGTAAACAGAAATACTGGTGGTGTACTTCTAGGATAAGAGAGAGTGAAGGTTAAAAGGCGGTAAACAAAAATTAATTAAGCAGTAAAAAAGAAAGGCAAGGCAATCTGTATTTGGTTCCATTTGAAGGCCCTCAGCATTAGGTCTTCCTCTCTGGCCTCACAAACATGACATTTCTGTCAGACAGATGACACAGCTGCATCAGGAAGGATGGTAAATGTCCCCATCCAGTCTCTCCGAAGCCTCACTGCAGAAAGCACTCAGGGAGACAGGATCTGAGCCCTCACAGCTGGAAAGGGCAGTGGACTCCGATCTCCTAAAACCTGAGGAAATACTCTAATCACAAGGGACATTTCTGCAGTACTATAAACCAAAGCAAATTCACTAATACATGTCGGGGATCTAAGATCTTCACTACTTATAAAGCAGGTTTAAACGATGCTTGCCAACCAGATCCACTAAGAGATTTTGGTGCCACTCCAGCTTAGCTTCTGGTTTGTGATAGGCTCAAATAAGAAATAGGAACTCAGGCTCTGTGTGCTGGGGAGGTTCTGGACACAGCCAAAATGCTGAAATACAAGCCTCTAAGACACTTTCAAGTTGAACATTATGGTCCGTTATGTTTAAATTCCTCAAGAAACTTCCTAACGAGGCTGTTGAGCCCAATTCTTAGCTCATATTTTCAGGTCTGTGTGCCTGAAGAACACCTAAATTCTGCTTTGTGGTGCTAAGTCCTATTTTAGATCTGGCTCACAGGAAGATTTCCATATAAAGTGAGCATATAAAGATTAGGGTTAAAGAAAGATAAAGAGACACAACTACACCCATGCCCCGCTTTGGGATAAAAAAGACCACAGATTTATAGTGACACAGCTTATCATTCCACACTACCCACTATTAAATGGTGAAAGAGTCAGCACAGTGGCTTTTTGTTGTTTTCTATGCATATTTAGATCCCTCTATAGAGAGCTGAAGTCTAGTGCTTGATATTACAAGGTACTTTCCTTTGACCTGCTGGAACTGATCTACTGATCCTATGCACCACGCATGGAAAAGCACCACTCAAAGAAGCTGGCAGGATCCTAGAATAGATCAGGTGTTTACATGAAAACATCCCATTAAAGTGAGTAATGCTGAAAACTGTGGCACAGCTAACCTTTGTTCTTAAGGGCAGAAATCAATCTGATATATAGCAGCTGACAGAGATAAGGAAAACTGTCCTTCCATCTGTAGGTTAATTCACTTTTTACTCACTATAAAACATCTGCATCTTTCTCTCAGGCAGCTGGTACTGGTCACACCTTCCAATTTTAGAAGAACAAGAAGAAGTTACTTTTGTTGTCACATCATTGGCTGCCAAACTTCCTTTGAAAACACCCCACAAAAGAGTCTCGCTCCATTTGCTCCAGCTCGTGATACCAAATCTTTCGTAACTGATAGCCTTAACCACCCCCACTGATTACCCCTGCCAATCAAAAAGATTTATATGGCTCACTGTACAAATCTTATACCATGAACATACTGAAAAGCACAAGCATGATGTCCAAGGAAAAGTAACGGAAATAATAACAGAGCAGAGTAATTATTTTATCTTGGGGGAAAAAATGCATTATTACCCATTTCAGCCATTTAAGGAGGGAAACAGAATGTGAGGGAGAGTGGTAAGAAACCACTTCAGCAATCAGAGATGATGGCTAGATGATAATTCAGGTTATGGTTGTCAGAAAATTCAGGTAAAATCTCTTGGAAAAATATGTATCCAAGACCTATTATTTTTTAATTCTAAAATTTACGAAAAGATGCTTATGAGTACTTTCTTCCCTGTAAATTGATGTCAAACTGATACCTCACTTTTCTATTTATCATTGTTCAGATGACTACTCACTGCACTTGGAGTTTATCTAATATTTTTTCTGTGTGTCTAACATTTTTGCTGTGAGTTTGCCCAGACATATAACTCTTCTTTTTCTCTGCCTCCTGCTCCAATCTCCCAAGCAGCCACTTAGAAAATTATTCAAATAATCTCTCTTTGGTCAGTGGCTGAAGGGAAATAAACTGGAGTTTTAGGTACACATCGTACAAGGATTAACTGGTATTTCTGTGCCTTTTCATAACCTGCTTCCTTTTATATGTTCCCTCAGTTCTCCCTCATGTTCTCTTTTATATCAGCCTCCTTTCATTTTAAAAATCAAACAAATCAAAACAAGTTCTTTTTATAGCCTGTTTGCCACTTCCGCTCCTATATGTCTACGTGACACAATGTATACAACTGACAGCTGTGCTAAAAGGAACAAAAATGGCACCACTTTGTAAACATACTTTAGCAACCACAAATTTCGACTGCACCTTGAAATGCAAGCAAAAGAGCTATTGATTTTGTCTGCGCCTGATAAATTCCTCCCAAATAACCTGTTTACTGAAACTGTAAGTCGCTGTTGTGATTAATCTGCTGTGTATTAAAAGCTACTTAATTGGAACAGAGCGATGGCAGAACGAGCTAATACTGTTATAAGTGACATAAGAATTGATTTAATTTTAATTTTACTAGAACTTTTCTATCTTTGTAGCCAAGTCAGTCCTTACGGACAAATATTAAGGACTAAGCCAGCTGACAGGGAGCGTATTCTTCCGGACAAGATAAACTCTGATGGAAATAATCCGAAGATACAGAACAGGATAACTGAAGCTATGGATCATGCTGTGATGTTACACTTTCTTGCTTTCCCACAGGAGACCTGGACATGCACACTGACCTTTCAGCTCTAAATACTTTCCCTGATACAAGTAGCACAGAAATTTTGGCTAGAAAAAGTCATCTGGTTGCAAGAACCTTCTGTAAGATGACAATATCTAGAAATAAACACTATAACGTGAAACATTTCTTTGAATTCATGGTATATACATATAGTCATTCTGGCATGGCATCAGAGAACTCTGGAATAATAGCTACACATGGTGACACGAAATCCTCTGAAACACAAACCTTTAAACTCTTACAGATTTTCCACTGTTTTGGAAAAAGACAAATATAAATTCTTCCCATATTTAAGTTTCTAGAAAGCATTCCGTGTATAAAATATTAGCTCTTCTACTAAGCCAATTGAGCAATCAGAAATTTTAGCGCTTAAGCAGTGCTTGGAAAATCTGAAAAGTTACGTAACTGATAAATATTCTCTATAGAGAGAACCCTTGTTAATTATTAAAGTACAATATCTTTCTTCTAAAGTACATCAGCATCTTTTACATGTAGCTTACGTTATTAGAATAAACTGAATCCCAAATCTGATTTGTATGCAGACTTGTAAGAGATTTTTAAGAACATAGTAAAGATTCACTTTTGTGTTTCAAAAAAAAATTATGAAAGGCATAGCCTTCATCTGGATATCACTGTCTTCAGAAAGAAAAAAAAGAAGGAAAAAAAAACCTGATTATTTATTCTGCTGAATGTATTAGCAAAAGTTTAAATGTAGTTAAGGCACCTACAGGATGGGCTGCCCCTTCTGATCCTGCTTTCTGAGGGGGATGAAAATGAAAAATGAAAATTTTAATTCTTATTTCTGACAGTCTATCACCTTTCCCGAGTCCTAAAGACACAGCAAGCTAAATAGTTAGCCAGTAGGACTTTAACTCAAGCACTGCAGTAACTCAATAAAAGAAATATGGTATTGCTGAGTGGTAGCATTTCGCTACACTGAGACAGATGGGGAGGGTATGCAATAATCTTGTCTAGGAAACGGCTATGACTCATAAATTTGGACTCAATGTGACAAATTATCTGACAGATTTCAAAACAGTGAGAAAAACTGGTGTCAGATTGAGATATTATCACATCTCAGTATGAAGTCCAATGGCAGCTGGAATTATTGACCACCTAAGTACACTGAACTCCTACACTACTACTGAACGAAAGTGTCAAAACTACTACGTAGAGCAAAAGCGCAAAAACAAATGAACCTATTTAAGGATGGGGTTGAACTGATTAAAAGACTGGTGATGTTTTTCATAATTTCAACTACCTTGCTCACAGCTCCAGCTCAGCGGCCCAGTCACGCTTAATAGTGAGCACCCGAGAAAGTCATAAGGACTTCTCATACACACTGCAGATGTCATTTCCCTTTTTTGGGGGTGGAAATTGCAAGGGCATCAACCGATTGCAGAGGTGAAGCTATAAATGCAGGCAAAGAAATTTCTTTGTGATGATCCAGTCCTGTGAAAAATGCTTCCGCAGGGCACCCTAGAGACTGCAACTCACACTGCTTCCAGAATCCAGCATCACCTCCACAAACCTCCTCCAATTTTATTTTTTTTTTCCAAATAAGAACCAGAAAGGAGAAGGAAGATAATGATTTCTTAGTATTACACCGAAACAGATATAGCTAAATCATAGCATTGCTTCTCAGGGAAGCAGGTCCACTTTGGAACAGATACATGCCCCGGACAATTGTCACCTGGATGGGCCAGCGATTAACCTGGTGTCTCCTGCTCCGTCTCTAGCTGAGTTCCCACACTGCTAGCAAATAGCCAAAACCCCTCACTCTGTTGAGAGGGAGAGACTTAATGATCTCACTATCATCTCAGCTACCCAGAAATAATTTTAAAGGGTAATTTCCAGTCCTCTTCTTTCCAATGATTCATCCTTCCTCTGGCCTTGTTGGCTACAGAAACTTGACAGTTCCCCTTCAGGCGCACTGACTGCAGCCTTTCAGACAAAATGACAACCACTATGGGAACCTCCAAGCACTCCGAGCACCAAGGCAGCCTCCTCACACCATTCCCCTAGGAGGCACGACAGTTGTCCTGGGGAGTTACTGCTTGCTTTCCAGACACCACAAAATGGGCACCACCAAGTCCTCCAGTCTCCTCCTCTCACCCACCCAGTTTCCCACAACCCATGCTCCCCCCAGGGCTGGCTCTCAGGACCCCTTTACCCATCTTCAGGAGCATGGCTCTCCGGTCCTGCCAGCCCAAAGGAATCTCGTCCAGAGAAAAAAGTTTTCCAGGAAATGAACCAGCTCCACAGATGCCAAGTGGACACTGTTATCTCTTCCATCCAGTCACCCAGTCCTGTTATCCACTGTGAAATCTGAAAGCCACGGCTAAGCCTGGGAAGCTTAGTGAATCAAGGGGATGCTCAAGGGCAGTTGTTGCATACTTTCATGCCGGGCTCAAAGGGCAATAGTTTATCTGAATCTTTATAGCCCGTATACCTCTACATAGTCCTTACAGACTATAAATTAAAGCATCCACTTCCCTTTATTCCTTTCAATGGAATACAAAGATCCCGTGCATTACATCCCCCTTGTACTGCCCAGAGTCTGCTACTAAAAAGCCGTGTCTCTGACAGCACCCACCTGGGAGAACAGGGCTCCGTAGTGTGGCTTCCATGCCCATATATTGGTAAAAAGTGGAACACGCTGTAAGTATGGATTAGGAAACATATCTGTATATCTGTCTCTGAAGGCAGAATCACATCAGTGATCATATTTTAATATCAAATTAGCTGCCAACAAAGGCCTAGCATCTGCACTCAGCTGTGGCAAGTAACTCCTCAGAGATTTCACTGGAATTTTAACTGAGGGACAGTATTATCAGGGAGTCTGTGAGCATGCAACCCCTTGGAAAAACAATATTTATATGTTTAGTCTCCAAAATGGAAGAATTCAGTCTTCTAAAATTTGGGGGAGGGGGGAAGTTATACCAATTTCAAAAGAAAAAAAAGATACATTTTTATTCAGAACTGATTGGCAGCTTAGCTGCTCCTGCAGCTCCTCTTCTTTACACTCTAGGAAAAAATCGTGTTAGCAATTTTAGATTGCCCATTTCCAGCATTGTTCCATGCCACATTAAAAACCTCATTCATTTCCCATTAGCACATTTTAGTTGAAATTAACACATAATCATTTTCAATGATCTGGCTTTCAATATATTTGTAAACAAAAATTAATCTCGAAAGTAAGACACAGAAAAGCTTTGGAATTGTTAAAAATCATCCTAACAGAACTAATCACTAAACCCACATCTTTTAATTTATTTTTTTTTTTAATCCAAGAACACTGGGATTGCCAGTTGCATCCCCAGTTCCTCAGGATGGCCTCCTTAAATAAGCAATTGACACAATTTCCCCCAAAACCTTTGGCGGTGTGACAAATAAAGGGAAACCGAAGACTCCGGGAATCAATTTAACACTTTAAGAGGAAACAGAGGACAGCGAACACCAAATGAAAGCAGAATAAGCACCAACCTTGGGATACTGAGAAAAAGGCACAAGCAAACCTCTCTTCTCGTACCCTGGTATCCTTGCCCATACACAAAACTACCAAACACCAAACCCTCACTTCTCATACCTAGGGCTCCTTGTTGGCAGAGGAATGACAGAAATACTACTGTAATTTTTGCTTGTGCAGGATTCAATACAATAAGTAACAGAAAATGTAAATATAGGTATAGGAGAGCTTTAACCAGCGCCAAAAGAAAAAGAGAAGGAAAAACTGAAAGTTGAGAGAAAACACAGAGATAAAGACATGGAATAAAGGGTAATATGGGTTTTGCCAACTGTGGGGAGGGTGCCCCCAGCCACTGTGTACTTGTGGTGGTAACACAGCCGGCACCGTCTGTTTAGCTGCGTCAAAGAAGGAGTTCGTCTCCAAACACATGCAACTGGAAAACACTTTAGATCATCCTTCAGCCTAAATGCTCAGGAGCTGTTTGCTCAAGCCAGTGCAGATGTTACACTGCGAAGCAGAAGTTTTGGACTACAAAGTTTTAGATGTGTCCAATGGCTCTCCCTTGTGAGGAATGTAACTAGGGGATTAAAACTAAATCATTTTAATTAATTACAAAGTGCTGATATGCAAGACTGCATACAAGTGACCATATAATTTGTATGTTTGCAGAAAACTGCAAATAAATACTACTAAGTTACTGACGGACTAAGAAGTCTATGGTTCTTTTTCACTGAAGACAAAAAAAAAAAAGCGTAACAGGCTAAAGGCTAAACCACAAATAATGACCTAACACTCCTCATCAATTTAATATTCTGGTAGTCTTACGCTACTGCACATAAAACATGAAGAAAAGCTACATATGATCAAAAGAGGCTCAGCTAACTTTAAATATAAAGGACTAGGTGCTCTCGCAAAGAGCAAATCTTATGTTAAATGAGATTCTGCTTCATCAAAAAGCAAGCAGCCGGAGAGCTCTAAATCCCAGCCACCTCATCCGACACAAGTGCTGTACAATGCCGGATCGCACCCTGCTCCACCCAAAGCCCTCCTCATTGTGTTTTCCAATACAGAGTCATGACATCAGACTTCATAAGACTCTCTCCTGTGTCACTCAGAACGATACACACTGATCTTCTATATGGATGAGTATCAACATGAATTTCTATGTACAGTCTGAGCCATTGTACCTACTCTTCTGTCTCTGCAGGCCCAGGACTAAATATTACATAAAACCATCTCATTCAGAAAATCCTAAATTTAACTTGTGTTCAGCCGTGGAGGTGGAGCATACAGGAACATACAAGCATACAAGAGCCAGAACAAAGCATCGCTTTTTGTTCAAAATTCTGCTTCCCTCTTAAAATGTGTCATAGTCAATGTGGAGCACACCTGTAACTTGGAGTAAGTTTCACAAGTTTAGAAAATTCTGTCTGTTACAATAAAACAAAGAATCTGGGAAATGAAAGATACTTGGATTCCTTGATGCTTAAAGGCCACAAGCAGAACTGAGCTGTACTGGATACTGCACCAGTACAGAGCAAAAGACAGTCCCTGTCCAAAAAGGGTGGGACAGAGATTAAAAACGCCAGAGTTAGAAGTTTACAGTAACAATGAATTAAACTCTCTAATGAAATAATTGTGAAAAACTAGTGTTTCCAAAACAGAAACATGAGAGAATTCCTTTCCACCCATCAGACAAGAAACCCCCGAAGTACTTTCAGCTGTTGCTACAGCGCGCTGTCCCACTGGATGACCTGCCTCAACACAGCATCTATCTGCCACGATTTTATGTGGAAATTTTAAGTCCTTATACACTATGTATTCTGAACTCTGCACTTTTCAAGCAGCACTAAATGTATTTGCGGGGCATTTGGCCTCCATATAAATCTTTCCTGGAAATGTGCTTAAACTAAAGGAAAGCACTACTTTTGCAAACTATGATGTCATCTCCCTTTTCAGTAAGTGCCTTCCACAACCCACTTTCAGCGCATCCTTTCCGTAACACACGTTACGTCCCTTGCGGATGATTTTGAGAGCAGCTACTCAAAAGTTTGATTCGGAAGACATTCCTTTACGAACCACATATACAGAAAACTCATACGCATAGCAAGGAGCGGACTGCACGCAGCATATTTACATCTAAATACCAAAACACAGCAGCGGGGCGTTCATTAAGAGTTTCTGGAAAGAAACTCTTCGGTGTCAGCGAAGTTCCCTGCTGGCGGCAACGCTGTCCTGGCCACATGCGAGGAGACCGGGACACGCACATTATCGGGATATTCCCCCTTTCCCCCGCCAGTTCCCCTTTTTTCCCTAGCCCCTGGCACAGGTTTCTCTGGAAGTTCAGGGCACCTCGCCTCAGCCGGGCGCCTCCCGGGGCGGCACAGGGCGCTCAGGGACCCGCCGGGGCTCCCCTCGACGGGGCGGGACACCCCGAGCCCGTCGCCACTCGCGGCCCCACAGGGTCCCGG